>JAJIBD010018818.1:0-10956 GCA_021461705.1 Cryptotis parvus | reverse complement strand
ACCTAAAGTCAGTGGCTTTCCTATATATAAATAATGAAAGAGAGGAAAGGGATATTAAGAACATGATCCTGTTCACAATTGTGCCACAGAAAATTAAATACCTAGGAATCAGTTTAACAAAGAATGTAAAGGACCTCTACAAAGAGAACTACAAAATATTACTTCAAGAAATAAAAGAGGACACAAGGAAGTGGAAACAAATTCCTGCTTATGGATCGGGGAATCAACGTTGTCAAAATGGTAATACTCCCTAGAGCTTTATACAAATACAATACCATCCCTATAAGGATACCCATGACATTCTTCAAAAAAATTGACCAAACACTTCTGAAATTATATGGAATAATAAACCCCCATGGATAGTTAAAGCAATCCTTGGGAAAAAGAACATGGGAGGCATCACCTTTCCCAACTTCAAATTCCACTACAAAGCAGTGGTAATTAAACAGTATGGTATTGAAATAAAAATAGACCTCTGGACCTATGGGATAGAGTTGCATATCCTGACAACCAGCCTCAAATACATGAACAATTAATCTTCAATAAAGGAGCAAAAAGTATGAAATGGAGCAAGGAAAGCCTCTTCAACAAGTGGGCTGGGAAAACTGGGCAGCTATATGTAAAAAAATTAATTTAGACCTCTGTCTATCACCATGCACAAAAATCAGATCAAAATGGATTAAAGATCTCAATACCAGACCTGAATCCATAAAGTACATCGAAGAAAATATAGGAAAAACCCTCCATGAGATTGAAGCTAAAGACATCTTCAAAGAAGAAACACCACTAATAAAACAGTTAGAAGAAAAGATAAACATTTGGGACTATATGAAGCTAAAAAACTTCTGCACCTCAAAATAAACAGTGACCAAGATATAAAGAGAGTCCACAGAATGGGAAAGAATATTCACCCAATGCCCATCTGATAAGGGGTTAATATCCAGGTTATATCAGGCACTGGTAGAACTTTACAAGAAGAAAACTACTAACCCCATCAAAAAATGGGGAGAAGAAATGAACAGAAACTTCAGCAAGGGAAGAAATTCAAATGGTCAAAAGACATATGAAAAAATGCTCATCATCACTAATCATCAGAGAGATGCAAATTAAAAATTGAGATATCATTTCACACCACAGAGACTGGCACATATCCAAAAGAGCAAGAACAACAAGTGCTGGCATGGATGTGGGGAAAAGGGGACTCTCATCCATTATTAGTGGGAATGTCAACTGGTACAGCTTTTTTTGGAAAACAATATGGACATTCCTCCAAAGACTAGAAATTAAACTCCCATTTGACCCAGCCATACCACTCCTGGGAATATACCCTGGGAAGCCAAAAACATGCAGCAGAAACACCATTCCTACTTTTATATTCATAGCAGCATTATTCACAGTAGCCAGAATCTGGAAACAACCAGAGTGCCAGAAAATTGATGACTGGATAAAGAAACTTTGGTACATCTACACAATAGAATACTATGCAGCTGTTAGGAAAAATGAAGTTATGAAATTTGCCTATTAAAGGATGAACATGGGGAGGATCATGGTGAGTGAAATTAGCCAGAAGGAGAGAGACAGATATAGAATGACTATTTTCATGACATAAATATATATATATATATACATATTATGATACCAATATCCAAGGTCAGGCGAAATGTGGATCAGGAGTTCCTTCCAAAGTTGGAAACTACCACAAATGTGTGGGAGCAGAGGTTAGCTAAGACAGAGAAAGGAACAGTGGACCAATGATTGTCGAAAGTCTATTACAATCCACAACATGTAAGAGAGGGAAGAGAGAAAGAGAGAGACAGAGAGAAAGAGAAAGAGAGAAAAGAGATGGAGAACCTGCCATGGAGGCAGGTTAGGGGAGAGGGAAGGTATCAGGGACATGGTGGTGGTAGGTGGGCACTGGTGGAGGGATGGGTGCTGGAACACTGTATGACTTGAGACCCAAACATGAACATTTTTGTAATTGTCAAATAATAAATTTAAAAAATGTGAAAAAACAAAGGTTCCCTTACTTACTTGGGGTGGGTGAAATCACTCAGTGATTACTGGAAATCAACCTACTTTAAGTGGATAAGTAAATGTAAATCTCCCTCCATTTGTATGAAGGCTTATGCCCTCCCTCAACTCCTTCTGGGCAGAATGTAGTAACTAGCCCACCTTAGGAAACACTGATTAGGAAAAAAACCAATACATCTGTAAACATATGTAATGAAACCCATGTATTTCAGTGGCTTGCTGGAGAGATTCAGATGGTTAAGTGATGTTTTCTCAGCTAATAATCCTTGTCCTCAGTATGCTTTTACCAAATTTTTGCCTTTCTGTTTCCTTCCAGAATTGTGTGGAGTCTACAGATTCTTCATACCTTCATGCAGTTTTTTGGTTATTATTATTATTAATATTATCATATTATAATAATATAATAACATATTATTATATTATATTATAGTATATCAGAAGAAGAGTTGATTATAGCCTGGCTTAGTGCAAAAAGTGGCCGCGTGGTTCATCAATAATTACTTGAGTTTTGAGGTGACTACTAGAGTATCCCACCCGGACGGCACAGCCTGGCAAACTACCCATGTCGTATTTCACATGCCAAATACCAGTAACAATTATAGACCTCATTCCCATGACCTGATGGAATTGTTTGAGGCTCTTTATGCTCCTGGAGGGGGATGATGCCCTTGGGCTATCGCACATGTGACAGAACGTATTGAGATGTTACAGGTGCCCGCATGAGCAAATCAATGATATACAGGAAGACAGTGATACAGTGATACAGTGATCCTTATAGGGACAGCATTGAATCTGAATAGTGCTTTAGGAAAGAGTGCCATTTTAACAATGTTGATTCTCGCAATTCGTGAGCATTGTAAATTATCACATAATGACATGAATATATTACTTAAAACACTGCAAAATTTTCAAGTATAAAAAATCTACTTATATCCTAAAATGGTTCTAAAACATATTTGATAGATAATGGCCCGGTCAAAACTATACTACTTAAAATCATGGCTTAACTAAAAAAGGCAAGTTCCTTTTCTGCTTAAAGTCTCTGACTTTTGTAGTAATTAAAACAGCATGGTATTGGAAGAAAAACAGATCTGTGGACCTATGGAATAGAGTTGAGTATCCTGACACCCACCCTCAAAGACATGATCAGTTAATCTCTGATAAAGGTGCAAAGAGTCCAAACTGGAATAAGGGAAAGCCTCTTCAACAAGTGGTGCTGGGAAAACTGGACAGCTACATGTAAAAAAATGAATTTGGACCTGTGTCTAACACCTTGCGCAAAAATCAGATCAAATAGATTAAAGATTTCAATATCAGACTTGAATCCATAAAGTAATTTGAAGAAAATATAGGAAAAACCCTCCACGACATTGAAGCTAAAGACATCTTCAAAGGTGAAACACTATCAACAAAGCAACTAGAAGAAAAGATAAACATATGGGACTACATGAAACTAAAGAGCTTCTCTACCTCGAAAGAAACAGTGACCAAGATAGAAAGACAGTCCACAGAATGGGAAAGAATATTCACCCAATACCCATCTGATAAGGGGTTAATATCCAGGATTTATCAGGCACTGGTACAACTATATAAGAAGAAAACAGCCAACCCCATTAAAAAATGGGGAGAAGAGATGAACAGAAACTTTGACAAGGAAGAAATTCGAATGGCCAAAAGGCATATGAAAAAATGCTCACCATCACTAATCATCAGAGAGATGCAAATCAAAACAACAATGAGATATCACCTCACACCACAGAGACTGGCCCATATCCAAAAGGATAAAAACAACAAGTGCTGGCGTGGATGTGGGGAAAAGGGGACTCTCATACACTGTTGGTGGGAATGTCGACTTGTACAACCTTTCTGGAAAACAATATGGACATTCCTCCAAAGACTAGAAATTGAGCTCCCTTTTGACCCAGCCATACCACTCCTAGGAATATACCCTGGGAAGCCAAAAACACACAGTGGAAACACCTTCCGCACTTTTATTTTCATAGCAGCACTATTCACAATAGCCAGAACCTGGAAACAACCAGTATGCCCGAGAACTGATAACTGGATAAAGAAACTGTGGTACATCTACACAATGGAATACTATACAGCTGTTAAGAAAAATGAAGTTATGAAATTTGCCGATAAATGGATGGACATGGAAAGGATCATGTTGAGTGAAATTAGTCAGAAGGAAAGAGAGATATATAGAATGACTGCATTTATTTGCATAACATAAATACATATATACATATTATGATACCAAAATCCAATGTCAGGCGAAACGTGGATCAGGAGGTCTTACCAAAAGTGGAATTACCACAAACGTGTGAGAGTCAGAGGTTAGGTAGGACAGAGAATGGAACATGTGCGGATAAATGTCGAAAGGGCTAATACCAACCTAGAACTGAGCATTAAATACAGGCCAAAAAAATGCACATGATGGCCTCTAAGTGTATGTATTGCAACCCACAATACGTAAGAGAGGGAAAAAAGAGAGAGGGAGAAAGGAAATAAAAAACCTGCTATTTAGGCAGGCTATGGGAGGGGGAAGGAATTGGGGACATTGGTGGTAGGAAATGGGCACTGGTGGAGGGCGGGTTGCTGGAACACTATGTGACTGAAACCTCCAAACATGAACAACATTGTAATTGTATATCTCACGGTGGTATAATGAAATATTAATAAAAAAAAACTAATTCTCTGTCTTTTAAAGACAATTTAAATTGTGTTTGAGATAAAACTGCTTATAAATAAGACTTGCCACATTTCCTTAACCATAACACCTAATTAAAACTTTTCACTTACCAAAATTGAAGCAAAGTCAAAGAGGAAATTCATTCCTAGCTTTAATATTATAAGTATTTCAACTACTGAAAGCTGTGGAATGATCAAAATAAGACTATAGAACTATTAGATATAGCTCATCTTTATAACTGAAAATAAACATGAATCTTAGTTTAACAGTTCAGGTAGGATGGAAGAGCATTTTAAATGTATTAAATGCTGAGGCTCAAAATCAAAGTAATGATGTTGGCAGAAAACCAAGTTTTCCTATACTGTCTTAGGCAATGCCAGTGAAGGGAGTGTAGATTCTCTGTATGCTTTTCAAATTGATAAGTGTAATATGAGCATTGTTTGGACTTTATTTAAATATATTTGAATTTCAACAGCTATAACATATGCGCTTAGAAAGAAAAAGGCACAAGTTCCCAAATAGCACAGTATTTCAAATCTATTTTAAACTCTGAAATAAGAGCCAGTTCCAGGAAGAAAGCTTTCAACCTTTTTCCCAGCTGCAGAAATAACTCCCCTGGCTGCCCCTGACCTAAACCAAGGGAAGCCTTGAAAAGATGTTCTTTTGCCAACAATAATTTCACCACTGTAAACTACAAATGGATTAAAAAAAAAAAAAAAACTTTGCCTTTTCTTTTAGAAAACCTACTTTCATCCCCCAGGACTAAAAAGATAAAGCATGCCATTAAAGTCCTCTTAATTCCTGTTTCATTTCCCAAAACAATTTTGATATTTTTTGTTATAGCAAGCAAGCCACTCTAACCTCCTCTAAAACAAGGGAAACCATCTTCCATTCTGGCACAGCTCTTGTCCAGTACTTACTTGCCCAGTCCCCAGAGCTAACCTTGTACCTGTTGCACTAGTTTATTCCCTTTAAAGGTCTGGAAGAATTCACTCATGAATCCATTTTGACCTGGGCTTTTATGTTTGGGAAGACTTTTTGATTACCGTTTCAATTTCCTCAGGAGTGATAGGGTCGTTGAGGTATTCCAAGTCTTTTTTGGTTCAGACTTGGGAGGTTATAGGAATCCAGGAATGTGTCATTTCCTCTAGGTTCTCTTATTTTGTGGCATACAGATTCTCAAAGTAATCTCTGATGATCTTTTGAATTTCTGTGGTTTCTGTTGTGATGTCCCCCCGTCCCATTTCTGATTCGATTAGAACACCTGACCAGTTCTCTTCCTGTAACTCATCCCCATTCCCAGCTCTAAATTCTGTAATGCATAATTCTCATTCATTTGAAAATTAGGCTTTATAAGGCCCTATTATATTTTCCACCCTCACACCCAAGTTTTGACAGTTGGTGAATCCTGATTGAGTCATTGGAAACTCCTACTCTGATCTCAGACAATAACAACCACTCTGCTGGTGTCCCTTTGTGCTAGGTACTCACACAGGTATTTATAAGTCTTTTTTTTTTTTGGATCACACCTAGCAATGCTCAGGGGTTATTCCTGGCTATGTACTCATAGTGGTGTGCTTGGGGCACTATATGGGATGTTGGGGAATCGAACCCAGGTTGGCCACGTGCAAGGCAAATGCCCTACCCGCTGAACTATTGCTCCGGCCCTGAAAGTCTGTTTTTCTTGGCTAAATAAAGAGCATGAACAATTCATGTTCATTATGTGAAACATTTTAGAAACAAACACTGTCAATGTCTTCCCTCACTATAACTGCAAGGGACTATTGATTATATTAGTATATAATCAAGGAACTATATAATCAAGGAACTATTGATTATATCACAGATGAAAAAATTGAGACTGAGAAAGACTCAGGTATCCTGTGGTGTTTAATTTGAATCACCTTTGTGGTCCAATAGCCTGGGTTCATTTCTTGACTTTGCCATTGACTGTGTGTACATGTTTTTTAAAAATCCTGCATGTCATTTCTGTATTTCACTTTCCTTTTTAAAATTATATTTGATAAAAGAAGAGGGAGATAGATGCAGAGACAGAGAGAGACAGACAGAGAAAGGGAGGAAAAAGGGGGTACCTTCTATTAAGGCAGGCTGGGGTGGGCAAGAAGGGGTGTGGGTACATTGATGGTGGGAATGGGGCACTAGTGGAGGGATGGGTGCTGGAATACTGTATTACCAAGAACCAATTATGAACACCTTTATAATTGTATGTTTGCTGGTGGTATAATAAAAAATAAAAAATAAATTAATAAAATAAAATAAAATTATATTTGAGCATATTGATTTTGTAGCCTGCCCCTTTACTATGTAAGTCCATTGTTTCTAGGGAGATATTTTGTGGTCTTTAGGGTTCCCTGGGTATAGTTTCATGTCACCCACAAATATAAGAATGTGATTTCTTTTCCTATCTGGAAGCCCTTGACATCTTTTTCTTGCCTTTTATTTGAGACATTGAGATTTCTGATGCTGTTAATATCAGTTTCCATACACACAACGATCAAGTGCGTCCTCCACCCAGTCCCACTGCCTCTTCCAACGGCCCCTCTGAATTATTTTATCTCGTTTTACATAGCAGACATTTATTTTAATTTTATCTCAGTTATGCTAAAATGATTACTAATTTAAACATATAGACATTATGTTTTATAGGATGGGGCTAGAGGGCAGCGTGCTGAGTGACATTAGGAGAGGAACATACACAGAATGATTTCTTTCATATGAAGGTGGGTAAAAAGAAATCCAATAAGAGACAGTAAAAAGCAGCAAAACCTGAGAACTGGTCGACATCTCTGGCTAATGCAAGGGTGCAGGAACCAGAAGTAGGACAACGGTGGAGGGAAGCAAACACTGAATGGAGGTCATACTGCTGGAAATCTGTCATTGACCGTATTGTGAATTATGGTGCACAAATAACAGTAAGTGTCTTCCCATTATATATTATACCACATTGAATATTCTGTGTTTGAATGGGTTGATGTACCTCTGGCAGATCTGGGTCACCCCTGCCATTGGACTCTACTGTTCTGGCTTCATTCTGCCATCCAACACCCAACCATTTCATTGGGCATAATAATGTATATTTTGTTTCTCTGAGTACTGTCAGGTAGCCTCAGGGGAACCAACAATATCAGGTAACTCATTTCTTTTTATCTCAATGACCGGAGTCAGATGGACAAACCATGAGTTCAGCACAGTTCCAATAGGCTTTTACAAATCCCCAATAATTAAACAAGCTCTGCTACTACCATCCAAGATAATGGGATTTCCCAGACCTCTAGTGCTTGGCCAGACATTCTACCATGCACTCAGGCCCAGGTCTCCCACCAGGATGGATGCTTCTTCCCCAAGCCAGTCCCTTTATAAACTCAAAAGCCAGAGTCCTTTCTTCAGGGTGGGTTGCATTAACAAAGATCAATGAATCAGCTTTCATATGTAGGAGTTAGGTGGTACCACACCTCTGGTTCAGGTCTAAACAAATGATAATGCCAGGGCCTAGTCCCTTCCTTTGATATTATCTCTATGTCAAAACCCTGGAGAGAGAGAGAGGGAGGATGGTATAAAGAAATGCATTTTAGTGGATGGATATTCATGGGGAAAATCACATCATAATTTCGTGGACTTCATGCAATCTAGATGGTACCCACAAGGTCCTTCTTATTTTTACTCTGCACCAGTGTCATTCTGAGTGGCCTGTATTCTGTTTTCTGAAAGGATCATGCTTGCTTGCCAGAGAGTAAACTAGCACGATCCCTTCTTTGATCTTGGCAGAGCTGATAAGTTAGTCTTAACCTAGCCAGGGTGGTGGTCTCCTGGTAGATTCTAATTGTCCCACACTGCGACTATTAAGAGGACTTGTGCCCAATCTAGATAGCATTGAAATCATAGTAGAGATTATAATATTTCAAGAGCTATTAATTCAGTCAAAATGACTCCTGTAATTGCCACACCTTCTATCAGTGTTTACAAGAGAGATCTCTTTAGCAGAATCTGGCTTAAAGATATGTAAATTGGTTTAAACTATAAGTAACTTAAATAGCAAAGATCCAAAGCTAGCTAGACTGTGTCATCCAACAGAGTACCATATTAGAATAAATGAATAAATAATAATTATTAACTTCCCAAAGTTAATCATTATCCACACCATGGTAACTCAAATATTCTCTCCCACTTTTCATATTTATAGGCTCTTCCTACAGAGGTAACTGTGGCTAAGAAGCTAATTGTTAATTACTAAATTTTTCTTTTTTGTCCCTGCCAGTCCCTTTGCAAGCACATGTTTAACAGACATTCTGTGGAAAACAGGAAATTAAAGACTACATCTTCTCTTGTCTACCAACATTCCTTTTTTGTCTTAATAAAGTAACAACTGCATTCAGGCCCTGAGCTTTCTAAATTGGGTGGCCCGTCTGAGGAACAATTGCTCTGTATGCTAAGTCACTATATAAATACAATTGTTTAAAGAATTAAGTAAAGAGTGAGAGATTCCTTTCAAAGCATAAACTGAATAACAATATCTGAAGAGTCAAAGGAAAACAAGGCTATTCAATTAGCAGGCTTTACTCATTCATCTTATATTGAATTTGTCTTTAAAGCATCATGCTTTTTACTACTAAACTCAAAATTTATAAGCACATATTTATAAATTGTGCTCAGTATTAAGAAGACAGCATTTCTTTACAGTTTTAATTTCTTTTTCTCTCCTTTTTCTTCCCACACCCTGTCCAAATATTCTCTTCTCATGTCTCTCTTTCTGCCTCTGGTTGACTACATATTTGAGAAATTTTATATAACCATTCTATTGCCTCTAAAAAATTATAGTCAGAATGTTTGAAGCTCCAAAGTTGAAATAGTACTTTTTCTTTTCAACATATCATAGCCCATACTCAGGACACAAGCAGAATTAAAGACTACAAAAAGAAAATAACATTTCAGACTGAACTCAGGAAATATTACCAGTAACTTTCCAGTTAAAACACGCAGAGACACACATAGATGGTTGGAGTAGTGGAGAGGGTAGGACACTTGCCTTGCACACGGCTGACCAAGTAACCTGGGTTTGATCCCCCCAGTCTCATATGGTCCCTGGAGCCTCCAGGAGTGATTCCTGAGTGCAGAGCCAGGAATAATCCCTGAGCAGAGTTTGGGTTAAAACGAAATAAAAAACGGCTAACCAAATAAACAAAACCACCCCATAGATTTAGGAGCTGGAAAGACAGTATAGTTGATAGGATGTTCACCTTGCATGCGGCCAACCCACATTCAATTCTGCCACTTCATACGTTACTTCCAAGTCCATCAGAAGTGAGCTCTGAGCTCAGAACCAGATTAAGCCTAAAGTACACACCAGTTATGGTCCAGAAACAAAACAAAAACTAAATAGATTCTGTCTTTTGATCAAGTAAAATATGCACACACTTTTTAGGAAATTTGAGAAAGAAAGAAAACAGTGTACTATTCAGCGGCCGACTATAGCATGGAACCTAAAGGAGTCTGATTCTCACTGTGCTATTTCAGCCACAGGGGCACTGCTATATAATTAATGTCAGCCTGATGACACACACAAACAGTTTTGAATCTCAGGTCACCAGGTTAGTGTTTCTCAATATTTCGCTGACTATGGTCCCTTACAACCTTTTTCCTTCCTCAGTCCTAACTGGTTGTCCTTTCTCACATCATTTATGTGGCCCTATAGAATAACTTGGGCCCACAGGACCAGAGCCCTCCCATCAAGAAGCATCCACATGCTCATGAATTATATATAGGGGAACAAACCTAGGTCAGTCACATGCAAGGAGGGTGTTGTACCCACTGAACTGTCTCAAGTATTTTAACTCTTGGTTAATTCTTATTTCTTCTTTGTTTTATCTTTCAGTAATTATAATATCATGTCAGGATACTTTCTACCTTGGGCTCTCATTTCACCTGCAGTGATGCTATCTGGTCTGCTCTGTGTGGAAGGGTGGGTGGCATTCTAACCCCCTGCAGAGATGCCACTGGTTTGCTCTGCGGGGAGGGGTGGGTAGCATTCTAACCACCATCTTGCTCCTATAGTCTTGACTCTCAAATCTAGCCCACTTTGCTGCTTGACTTCAGTGACCCTTTAGTTCACTGGATCTTCAACCCTCTGATCAGCCCCATCTCATACTTCTCATTCCTATATGTCCACTACTCCTCTGAATCCATTTTTTAAAGTTAACTGGTTTATTTATCTG
>JAJIBD010018817.1:0-17992 GCA_021461705.1 Cryptotis parvus | reverse complement strand
TCGTGCAGCGCGTGTTCCGGGACGCCGGTAACCACCCTCCCCGTCGTTGGGGAAACGACTCCAAGTCCTTTAACAAGCGGAGGGCTGGGCCGCGAAGTCACGTGTTGATTGGGCAAGCTGCGGCCCAGCCCCTCTTATTCGCCATTCTGATTGGTCGCCTCCCCAGGGTCCCGCCCTGCTTAGAACAGAGGGTGTTTGGGGCCGGAGCGATAGCCCAGCGGGTGGGGCGTTTGCCTTGCACGCGGCCGGCCTGTGCCGGCCCGGATTCGATCCCTGGCAATTCCATATGGTCCCCCGAGCACCGCCAGGAGTCATTCCTGAGTGCAGAGCCAGGAGTAACCCCTGAGCGTCGCCGGGTGTGACCCCCAAAAAAAAAAGCAAAGCAAAAAAAAAAAAAGAACAGATGGTGTTTAACTCTTGTCACGTTTCAGCTATAAAAACACCAACGAGGGGTCGGAGCGATAGCCCAGCGGGTAGGGCGTTTGCCTTGCACGTGGCCGGCCTATGCCGGCCCGGGGATGGCCCGGGTTCAATCCCCGGCATCCCATATGGTCCCCGAGCACCGCCAGGAGTAATTCCTGAGCACAGAGCCAGGGAGTAACCCCTGAGCATCGCCGGTGTGACCCAAAAAAGCAAAAAAACAAAAACAAAAAAAAAAAAAACCAACGAGGGGGCCGTAGTGAGAGTACAGAGATAGGGTGTTTGCTTGCACGCCCTGCCTCTGTTGCCTGCCCCTCCGCCAGGACTCGGGTTCGATCTCCGGCATCCCATAGGGTCCCCCGAGCACAGTCAGGAGCTATTCCTAAAAGCAAAGGCAAAAGTAACCCTTGAGCACGCCTGGTGTGACGCCAAAGACACACATACACTCACACACACACACACACACACCAACTAGGGAGGGTGGTTTGGGTCCCAGTCCCCCTAGGCTCCTAACCCATGTTTCCTTGTGTAATCCCATTACTGAGTAATGCCTCAGTAATGCCCCCAGAGACGCCCCACCCCCTGTCCCAAACACCCTCCTCTCCTGCACAGGAGCCTTCGCCGATACTGGAATGTGACCCTCATCCCAGAAGGAGCCAGACACCTGCGCGTCTCCCACCGGAGCCGCAACCACTTGGGTAGAGCTGAGTTTGAAGGGGGAGGCGCCCTGCTGGCTGTTTACACTTGGGGAAACTGAGGTACAGAACCAGCCCCAGGAGCATTGGCTGATCTCTCCCTTGCAGCACTGATGAGGGGTAATGGCAACTATGTGCTCAATGGAGACTGGGCCATCAGCCCACCTGGGACCTATGAGGCAGCGGGCACCCGTGTGGTCTACACGCGCAATGCTGCATTGGAGGAGACTCTGCAAGCCACGGGACCTACAACCCAGGATATGCTCTTACAGGTGTGGGTGTGGCGCATGTGTGTCTGTTTTGTTTTGTGAGGAGCACAGAGAGGCAGAGAGAATTGGGCTGTAGGATCTTGGAAGAAGCTGAGGCTAGAGTAGGAAGTCTGTGATCAGAGGGAGAAGGCTGGGCAGGGGAGCAGGAACTAGAGGAGGGAGGCAAGGATGTGATCAGAGAAGGTGTGATCAGGAGGGTGTGATCAGGAGGGTGTGATCAGAGAGGGTGTGACCAGAGAGGGTGTGATCAGAGAAGGTGTGATCAGGAGGGTGTGACCAGAGAAGGTGTGATCAGGAGGGTGTGATCAGGAGAATGTGACCAGAGAAGGTGTGATCAGGAGGGCGTGATCAGGAGGGTGTGACCAGGAGGGTGTGATCAGAGAGGGTATGATCAGGAGGGTGTGATCAGGAGAATGTGACCAGAGAGGGTGTGATCAGGAGGGCGTGATCAGGAGGGTGTGACCAGGAGGGTGTGATCAGAGAGGGTCTGACCAGAGAGGGTGTGATCAGAGAGGGCGTGATCAGGAGGGTGTGACCAGAGAAGGTGTGATCAGGAGAATGTGACCAGAGAGGGTGTGACCAGGAGGGTGTGATCAGGAGAATGTGACCAGAGAGGGTGTGACCAGAGAGGGTGTGATCAGGAGGGTGTGATCAGGAGGGTGTGATCAGAGAGGGTGTGATCAGGAGGGTGTGATCAGGAGGGTATAATCAGGAGAATGTGACCAGAGAGGGTGTGACCAGAGAGGGTGTGATCAGGAGGGTGTGATCAGAGAGGGTGTGACCAGAGAGGGTGTGACCAGAGAGGGTGTGATCAGGAGGGTGTGATCAGAGAGGGTGTGATCAGGAGGGTGTGATCAGGAGGGTATAATCAGGAGAATGTGACCAGAGAGGGTGTGACTAGAGAGGGTGTGGATCAGGAGGGTGTGATCATAGAGGGTGTGACCAGAGAGGGTGTGATCAGGAGGGTGTGATCAGGAGAATGTGACCAGAGAGGGTGTGATCAGGAGAATGTGACCAGAGAGGGTGTGGATCAGGAGGGTGTGATCAGAGAGGGTGTGATCAGGAGGGTGTGATCAGAGAGGGTGTGATCAGGAGGGTGTGATCAGGAGTGTATAATCAGGAGAATGTGATCAGAGAGGGTGTGACCAGAGAGGGTGTGGATCAGAGAGGGCGTGATCAGGAGGGTGTGACTAGGAGGGTATAATCAGGAGAATGTGACCAGAGAGGGGTGTGACCAGAGAGGGTGTGATCAGGAGGGTGTGACCAGGAGGGTGTGATCAGGAGGGTGTGACCAGGTGGGTGTGATCAGGAGGGTGTGATCAGAGGTGTGATCAGGAGGGTGTGACCAGAGAGGGTGTGACCAGAGAGGGTGTGATCAGGAGGGTGTGACCAGGAGGGTGTGATCAGAGAAGGTGTGATCAGGAGGGTGTGACCTGGAGGGGTGTGACCAGAGAGGGTGTGATCAGGAGGGTGTGACCAGGAGGGGTGTGATCAGAGAAGGTGTGATCAGGAGGGTGTGACCAGAGAGGGTGTGATCAGGAGGGTGTGATCAGGAGGGTGTGACCTGGAGGGTGTGGATCAGGCTGGAGGACAGGGTCTGAAGGGGGAGGCTGGTCAGCAGGTCAGAGTGGGGATGCTGGGAGCAGAGAGAAGTGGGAGGCTGGTAAAGATAGTCAGGTGGGTCTGGAGCGACAGTCCAGCTGGGAGGGAATTTGCTTTGCATGAGGCCGACCAGGTTCAATCCCCAGCATGCCGTAGGGTCCCCCAGTACTGCCAGGAGTAACCCCTGAGCATTGCTGGGTATGACCAAAAAGCCACCCAAGTAGAGTCAGAAGGGGAGAGGCTGGCATCAGAGGGGAGAGGCTGGAACAAGTTGGTTGAAGTGAGGAGTCAGAAACAGAGGCTGGGGGGTGCTTTATCATTAGGTGACCCCCGCATAACCTCTCCTTAGGTGACCCCCGTATAACTCTCCTTAGGTGACCCCCCACATAACCTCTCCTTAGGTGACCCCCCGATAACCTCTCCTTAGGTGACCCCCGTATAACTCTCCTTAGGTGACCCCCCCACATAACCTCTCCTTAGGTGACCCCGCATAACCTCTCCTTAGGTGACCCCCCGTATAACTCTCCTTAGGTGACCCCCGCATAACCTCTCCTTAGGTGACCCCTGTATAACTCTCCTTAGGTGACCCCCCACATAACCTCTCCTTTAGGTGACCCCCGCATAACCTCCCCATAGGTGACCCCTAAATAACCTCTCCTTTAGGTGACCCCCACATAACCTCTCCTTAGGTGACCCCCGTATAACTCTCCTTAGGTGACCCCCACATAACCTCTCCTTAGGTGACCCCACATAACCTCTCCTTAGGTGACCCCCACATAACCTCTCCTTAGGTGACCCCCACATAACCTCTCCTTAGGTGACCCCCGCATAACCTCTCCTTTAGGTGACCCCTAAATAACCTCTCCTTTAGGTGACCCCTGCATAACCTCTCCTTAGGTGACCCCGTTATAACTCCTTAGGTGACCCCCGCATAACCTCTCCTTAGGTGACCCCCACATAACCTCTCCTTAGGTGACCCCCGCATAACCTCTCCTTAAGTGACCCCCCGCATAACCTCTCCTTTAGGTGACCCCGCATAACCTCTCCTTTAGGTGACCCCCGCATAACCTCTCCTTAGGTGACCCCACATAACCTCTCCTTAGGTGACCCCCCGCATAACCTCTCCTTAAGTGACCCCCCGCATAACCTCTCCTTTAGGTGACCCCTAAATAACCTCTCCTTTAGGTGACCCCTGCATAACCTCTCCTTAGGTGACCCCGTATAACTCCTTAGGTGACCCCCGCATAACCTCTCCTTAGGTGACCCCCACATAACCTCTCCTTAGGTGACCCCGCATAACCTCTCCTTAAGTGACCCCCCGCATAACCTCTCCTTTAGGTGACCCCCCATATAACCTCTCCTTTAGGTGACCCCGCATAACCTCTCCTTAGGTGACCCCCACATAACCTCTCCTTAGGTGACCCCCGCATAACCTCTCCTTAGGTGACCCCCACATAACCTCTCCTTAGGTGACCCCCACATAACCTCTCCTTTTAGGTGACCCCCGCATAACCTCCCCATAGGTGACCCCTAAATAACCTCTCCTTTAGGTGACCCCCACATAACCTCTCCTTAGGTGACCCCCGCATAACCTCTCCTTAAGTGACCCCCGCATAACCTCTCCTTTAGGTGACCCCTAAATAACCTCTCCTTTAGGTGACCCCGCATAACCTCTCCTTAGGTGACCCCCGCATAACCTCTCCTTAGGTGACCCCGTATAACTCTCCTTAGGTGACCCCGCATAACCTCTCCTTTAGGTGACCCTGCATAACCTCTCCTTAGGTGACCCCCGTATAACTCCTTAGGTGACCCCGCATAACCTCCCCATAGGTGACCCTGCTTAACCTCTCCTTTAGGTGGCCCCCACATAACCTCTCCTTTAGGTGACCCCACATAACCTCTCCTTTAGGTGACCCCACATGACCTCTCCTTTAGGTGACCCCCATATAACCTCTCCTTTAGGTGACCCCCCATATAACCTCTCCTTTAGGTGACCCCCATAACCTCTCCTTTAGGTGACCCCCATATAACCTCTCCTTTAGGTGACCCCCACATAACCTCTCCTTTAGGTGACCCCCATATAACCTCTCCTTTAGGTGACTCCCACATAACCTCTCCTTTTAGGTGACCCCCCCATATAACCTCTCCTTAGGTGACCCCATATAACCTCTCCTTAGGTGACCCCCCCATATAACCTCTCCTTTAGGTGACCCCCATATAACCTCTCCTTTTAGGTGACCCCCATATAACCTCTCCTTTAGGTGACCCCCACATAACCTCTCCTTAGGTGACCCCCGCGATAACCTCCCCATAGGTGACCCCTAAATAACCTCTCCTTAGGTGACCCCGCATAACCTCTCCTTTAGGTGACCCCGCATAACCTCTCCTTTAGGTGACCCCCCCATATAACCTCTCCTTTAGGTGACCCCGCATAACTCTCCTTAGGTGACCCCCACATAACCTCTCCTTTAGGTGACTCCACATAACCTCTCCTTCACCCCCCACAGGTTCTCCTGCAGGAGCCAAACCCCGGCATCGAGTTTGAGTTCTGGCTTCCACAGGAGCGCTACGACCCGTTCCTGGCACAGACACAGGCCCTGAGCTGGTCTCTGCGGCAGCCGCAGCCACGGGAGGTGGAGCTGCAGCCCCCGTGATCCCCACAGCCCCGGCTGCTCGGCCCCCGACCTCGACCCCTGCCCCAGGTGAGGGGCACGAGCCTGGGTGGGGACCAGCTGGGGCCAGAGCTGTGCCCTGACCACACTGCCCCGCAGACTCCTGCCCCCGCTGTCCTGACACGCGAGGCCGTGCCCACCGGCTGATCCACTACTGCGGCAGCGACTTTGGTGAGCGAGTCCCGACCCAGCCCTTCCCTGGATCCAAGAACTGCCTCAGTGTATCCCTGACTGCACTTTTTTTTTTTGTATTTGGGTCACACCCGGCGATGCTCAGGGGTTACTCCTGGCTCTATGCTCAGGGAATTACTCTGGCGGTGCTCGGGGACCATATGGGATGCCAGGATCCAACCCCAGTCAGCTGCGTGCAAGGCAAATGTCCTACCCACTGTGCTATCACTCTGGGCCTCCTGACTGCACCCTTGACCCCTGACTCCAACTTGCCCCGTGCTGGTTCTTTTTTTTGGGGGGTTGGTTTGTTTTGAGGCCAACCCCAGCGGTGCTCAGGGCTCACTCCTGGCTCTGTGCTGGAGGCTCACTCCTAGTAGTACTTCGGAAACCATATGGGATTGAACTCAGGATGGCTGCATGCAAGGCAGGCGCCCCTTCCTGCTGTCCTATCTCCACAGCCCCCTGCTTTTTTTTTTTTTTTTTTTTTTTTGTTTTTTTTTGGGTCACACCCGGCAATGCTCAGGGGTTACTCCTGGCTCTGCACTCAGGAATCACTCCTGGCGGTGCTCGGGGACCATATGGGATGCCAGGGATCGAACCCAGGCCAGCACAGGCCGGCCGCGTGCAAGGCAAACGCCCTACCCGCTGGGCTATCGCCTCCGGCCCACCTGCTTTGTTTTTTATTTTTATTGTTTGACTTTTTTGGGTCATACCCGGTGATGCTCAGTTATTCCTGGCTCTGCACTTAGTTTATTTATTTATTTATTTTGCCTTTTTTGGGTCACACCCGCAGTGCTCAGGGGTTACTCCTGGCTCTGCACTCAGAAGTTACTCTTGGCGGTGCTCGGGGGACCATATGGGATGCCGGGAATTGAACCTGGCCGGCATGGGCTGGCTGTGTGCAAGGCAAGGCAAACGCCTACCCGCTGGGCTATCACTCCGCCCCTGCACTTAGGAATTACTCTTGGCAGTGCTCAGAGGACCTTATGGGATGCCGGAGATTGAACCTGGGTTGGCTGAGTGCAAGGCAAATGCCCTACCCGCTGCACTATCCAGCCTAGCCCCCTATTTATTGCTAGTTTCTTTGAGGGGGCCACACCCAGCACTGCTCAGAGGGCTCTTCCTAGCGGTGGGGAGGGGGCAGGAGATCTGTGGTACCAGGGGTCAAACCTAGGCCTCCATAGGGGGAACCACATACTGACCTCTCTCTCAGCTCCTCCCCCTTGCCCCCGGCGCTCCCTGCTGACCTCAGCGCTGCTCTCTGTCCAGTGTTCCGAGCCCAAGTGCTGGGCCGTCACGTCAGGCCCAGGAGACCCGCTACGAGGTGCGCCGTGCTGCTCATCTACAAGAACCGCTCACCCCTGCGTGCCCTGGGTATGTGTGGGCACCCGGCCGCTGCCCCTGCCCGCCACTGGCCCTGCATCGCGATTATCTGCTGGCCGCCCGGCGCCTCGTCAGCCCTGATGGCACCAAGGACCAGCTGTTGCTTCCGCATTCGGGCTATGCTCGGCCCTGGAGCCCGCGGAGGACAGCCGTGGTGCGCCTGACCGCCCGCCGCTGCCCTGTCTGAGCCCCCAGCTAAAGCCCCCCACACACCCACACAGCATCTATTTCTGAGGCTGGAGAGATAGGATGGTGGAGGGCACTTGCCTTGCACACAGCCAACCCTGATTTGATTCCCTGCATCCCATAGGGTCCCCAAGCTCCTGCCAAAGAGTAATTCTTGTTTTTGCTTTAATTTTGCTTCTTGGGTCACACCAGTGATGCTCGGTGGTTACTCCTGGCTCTGCACTCCTGGCAGTGCTCTGGGGGACCATATGGGATGCCGGGAATCGAACCTGGGTCTGTTCTGTGCAAGGCAAACTGCCTACCTGCTGTGCTATCTCTCCGGCTCCCAGGAGTAATTTTTTTTTTTGCTTTTTTGGGTCACATCTGGCAATGCTCAGGGGTTTCTCCTGGCTCTGCACTCAGGAACCACTCCCAGCGGTGCTTGGGGGACCATATGGGATGCCGGGATTGAAACTGGGCCGGCCACGTGCAAGGCAAATGCCCTACCCACTGGGCTATCGCTCCGGTCCCCAGGAGTAATTCTTGAATGCAAAGACAGGAGCAACCCTGGAGCCCTAGCTGCCAGGAAGCACTCCCCCCCATTTAAACACTGAGAAACTATGTCTGCTTTTATCCCTCTTACCTCCTCACTTGCTTAGGACACAGTCACAAACAGGCATGACCCAGATTAGAGACAGGCCTTGGGGCACGCTTCTGGAGGGATGTTCCCTTTTGCCACTAGCTACAGGGAAACACTTTACTGGTTTGTTGGATTTTACTGTTCATCTTCCTGACCCTGAATATTCTCTCTCTCTCTCTCTCTCTCTCTCTCTCTCTCTCTCTCTCTCTCTATCTCTCTCTCTCTCTCTCTCCACACACACACACATTCAGAGACAGTCACAAATGAATGGACATGCCTCTCCAGGTGCTGAAACGAACCCCACTCCCCTTTTTTTGCTCTGGCTTCCAAAAAACTAGAACATCTTTTTTTGTTTATATTTTTTGAGTCACACCCGGCAATGTTCAGGGGGTTACTCCTGGCTCTGCTCTCATTAATTACTCCTGGCGGTGCTCAGGGACCATATGGGATGCCGGGGATCGAACCTGGTTTAGCTGCGTGCCAGGAAAACGCCCTCTCTGCTGTGCTATCTCTCCAGCCCCAATCCTGGAACATCTTGATTCAGTGATTCCAGACATCATTTTAACAGGCTCCGCCATCCTGAGCTGGGCGTCTTTGCCTCAGTGCTGCTATTCATCTCTTGTCAACTGCTTATTATTGTTATTTTTTACAAGCACTTGTTTGTAACACCAGTGTACCACACCCTGGGCTGCAGAAACTTGGGGACACATTGGCGTCTGCTCCACGCTCTATTTTCACTGCACGGACATGCACTCACCACTCTGCTTCAGCCCTCACGCTCTGATCCGCTCTCCTACTAACGTCACTGTGAGTCTCAGTTTCCCCTTTTGCCCGGACCTGCCTAACTGTTTCCTTCATGCACCTTTCCAATAAGTATCTGTGGGGGGCCCAGGGAAATAGTACAGCACTTGCCTTGCACAGGGCCAGCCTGGGTTTGATTCTCAGCATCCCATAAGACCCCTGAGTGGGGCTGGAGCAATAGCACAGCAGGTAGGGAGTGTGCTTTGCAAAGTGGTCGAGCCGGGTTCGATCCCCGGCATCCCATATGGTCCCCTGAGCACCATCAGGGGTAATTCCTGAGTGCAGAGCCAGGAGTATTGCTGGGTGTGACCCAAAAAGAAAAAAAAAAGAAACAAAAGACCCTGAGTGCTTGCTTGGGAAGCGCGTGAGGCCCCTGAGCCAGGAGCGATTCCCTTAGTGCAGACCCAGGAGAACCCTGCGCATCACTGAAGGCATCCCAAAAGACAAAAGGAAAAGAAAATCGTGTGTGGAACACTTACTGTCTATCCAGCGTCTCGCAGGGGCTGGCCCATCCTCCACCTGACCCTGTCCCCAGGCCCCAGTGCTGAAAAAGCGTCCCCTCCGCCGGGTGGAAGTGAGCGCTGCTCTGGAAGAAGGCACGAGTCCTGGGCGCCCCTGGCGGCAGACCTGGGGAAGAAGGCGCGGCCTGGCGTCAGCCTGTTGACCATGCCGGCCATCTTTGGTCAAGCCTCTCCGGGGGCCAAAAGTGCCCACACTCAGATGTTTCTGCAGTGTCCTGCCCTCACCGTTTCCCCTAGTCTCCCTCAGCCTCGCTTCGGGGTAGGGATAAATCAAGAATGGGGGACTCTGGACTTCTAGGTTCTGTAGAACAGCCCAGTAATGGATGGCCTGTCCCTGACCTCTTCACAACTGTCTTTAACACACAGCCTGGGGCTGACTCCGAGGCTCAGAGACTGTGCAGTGGCAGGGATCCAAGCCCGTCACCTGCATGCAAAGCTCACGCTCCAGCCCTGGCAACCATCCACGTTTCAAACAAAATGGACATTTTAAGCGAAAGAACTTTGTCATTCTCAAGTGCCACGCCTGGGGCCCTGATCTCCTGTTTACACTCAGAAATCTTATATCCCATGTTGTTTATTTCCATCAAAACGGGAATAAAAACCGCAGAGAAGGTCAGCAGAGGTGCGGTCCTGCCCGCCTCGCTTTTGTCTTTGTTAAAGGTGGCGCCCAGGAAGGCCCTTTCCGGCTGGGGCAGACGAGGACAGCACAGGTGCTTCCGGGGTCACAGCTGAGTTCTCTCGGGACTTTGTTTCTGCTGGAGCCACACGGGTGTTCACGCATGACTTCCTGTCTGCTGGGACACAGCTAAAGAATTTTTTCTTTTTTGCTTTTTTGGGTCACACCCGGCGATGCTCAGGGGTTACTCCTGGCTCTTCGCTCAGGAATTACTCCTGGTGGTGCTCGGGACCATATGGGATGTCGGGGATCGAACCCAGGTCGGCTGTGTGCAAGGCAAACGCCCTACCGCTGTGCTATCGCTCTGGCCCCCCACAGCTAAAGTTCTTCCAGGATGTTCCGTCTGCTGGAGCCGTGACTGGTGTTGTTTCCAGACTTTCTGTCTGCCTGGGGCCAGAGGGAGAGCTTTCCTGTGACTTTATCTGCTACCATCACAGCTGGTGTTCTCACGTGACTTTCTGAGCCCCGGCTCCCAGGTGGAGTTTTTGCATGACTTCCTGGCTGTGGGAGAGGTGACCGCAACCATTGGTCTCCCGGGGTCCCCTAGCGTAACTCCGTCCCTGTCACTGACCCCATGGCTGGCCTTAACCCGCAGGAGTGATATGGGGGAGCTGGGAACACTTTTGAACGTGCCGGCCCCAGCCCTGTCGCCCCTGGTGCCTGGTGGTGGGGCCCTTCATGGCCATGGAGTGTTCCAGGACTGGAGTCCACTGTCCTCAAGGCCGGGCTGGGGGTGGGGCAGCCACCATCGTTCCAAAGTGCAAAGCAGGACCTGTCTTTATCTCATGGTGTCTTTATCTTCTTTTTTTTTTGGCCACACCCCAACAGTACTGTTCAGAGCCTACTCCGCTCAGTGCCGGGGGCTCCAGGGATCATGCAGTGCTAGGGATTGAAATAGGGTCCTCTGCATTCACGGCAGCCTCCAACACGTGTGTGTGTGTGTGTGTGTGTGTGTGTTGCCATGGAGGCTGGACCACGGCTGAGTGAGCTCATGGCTCTGTGCTCAGGATCACTCACTCCTGGTGGAAGGGGGAGAACTATGGGGTGCCAAGGATTGAATCCGGGTTGGCAGTGTGGAAGACAAGGACCCAACCTCTTTTTTTTTTTTTTTTGCTTTTTGGGTCACACCCGCGTGCTCAGGGGTTACTCCTGGCTCTGCCTCGGATCACTCCTGGCGGTGCTCGGGGGACCTTGGGATGCGGGGGGTCGAACCCGGGCCAGCGCGGCCGGCGTGTAAGGCGACGCCCTCCGCTGGGCTCGCCGCCCCCAACCTCTGTACTATCTCTCTGGCCCTTTTTCAACTCTTTTTATTATTATTATTATTATTATTTTATTATTATTATTATTATTATTATTTTGCTTTTTTGGGTCACACCGGCGATGCTCAGGGGTTTCTCCTGGCTCTGCACTCAGGAATTACTCCTGGTGGTGCTCGGGGACCATATGGGATGCAGGGGATCGAACCCAGGCCGGCACAGGCCAGCCGCATGCAAGGCAAATGCCCTACGTGCTGGGCTATCGCTCCGGCTCTCTTTTATTATTATTGCTGGGGTTGAGTGGGTATCTTTTTTTTTTTTTTTTTTGCTCTTTGGGTCACACTCAGCGATACCGTTACTCCTGGCTCTATGCTCAAGAATCTCTCCTGGCACTCTGGGGGACCATATGGGATGCCGGGGATTGAACCCAGGTCGGCCCGGTGCAAGGCAAACGCCCTCCCAGCTGTTTTTGGCGGAGATCACACCTCACAATGCCCAGGGTTAGTTACTACCAGCTCAGGTCTCAGGGATCTTCCAGTGATACTCAGGCAAACATGTGTGAAGAAACATTCAAACACTCCAGCCTTTGGCCCACCTCCCCTGCTTCTCAGGTTTCTTTGCTATTGTGTTTTGTTGGCGTTGCTCCATGGAGCCTGTTTGGTATTTTTGTTTGTTCCTTTGAGCCTGTTAACTAAGAGCACATTCTGGGCAGAACCGGAGACATGGGCTCAGTGGGCTGAGGACAGGTTTTGCATGAGAGATGCGGGTTCCATCCCCAGCACCACCAGGAGTGACTCCCCACGAATAGAGCTGGGGGTGTCCCTTGAGCACCATGAGCTATGGTTCCAAAGTAAAAACAAAAAATAGCCATCAGGGTGTTTGGGACATCTTCCTCTTGGAAAAGGTCTAACCTAGACCCTAAATCCAATGTGACATGCAGAGAGACAGAGACCAAGATGGTCACTGGAGACCAGAGACAGAACTATGGAGAGGGGACCAGGAGCGACAGTAGAGCAGGGAGGACGTTTGCCAGTGCGTGTCCAGCCTGGGCTTGATCTCTGCATCCCACATGGTCCCCTGAACACTGCCAGGAGTAACCCCCTGAGCATCGGCAGGCATAACGCAAAAAAAAATGGAGGGGGGCAGAGTGATAGCACAGCAAGTTGGGCATCTGCCTTGCACACGGCCCACCCGGGTTCGATCCGGCATCTTTATGGCCCCGAGCACCGCCAGGAGTGATTCCTGAGTGCAGAGCCAAGAGGAACACCTGGGCATGCGAATGTGGCCCAAAAAGCAAAAAAAAAAAAAAAAAAAAAAAAGAGAGGGGTGGATACAGCCAGCTGCCCTGGAGCCCTGAGGAGCTAGGAGTGGCTGGACCCTGAACCTCCAACTCCGAGAGGCAGCGCCCCGCCAAGGTCATCGGTTCCTGTCCCAGGAACTCCACATGCCTTATATTCTGGGGTCCGCGACAAAAGCTCCACCCACCAAAGGCTCTGGAATGGGCAAAGTGGCAACAGTGGCCTCAGCGGCATCAGACTGGGCACAGCTCCAGAACCCAGCTGGGCAGGAAGGGCTGAGGTCAGCCCCAGCGTGGCTGACTAAGGAGCAAGGCCTGCCCCCTCCCCACCCTGGCAGCCTGCTGGGTCCCCTGCGAAGGGACAGAGCACTCCCAGGAGGGGAAGCGGGCGAGATAAAGCCCAGTGGTCAGGATGGGTCAAAAATGAAAATGAGGGGGCCGGAGCGATAGCCCAGCGGGTAAAGCATTTGCCTTGCGGCCGGCCTGTGCTGGCCTGGGTTTGATCCCCGGCATCCCATATGGTCCCCCCAAGCACCGCTAGGAGTAATTCCTGAGTGCAGAGCCAGGAGTAACCCCCTGAGCATCGGGTGTGACCCAAAAAGAAAAAAAAAAAGAAAGAAAGAAAATGATGGGGCCGAAATGAAAATGAGGGGGCCAGAGCAATAGCCCAGCGGGAGGGCATTTGCCTTGCATGCGGCTGACCTGTGATCGATCCCTGGCATCTCCTATGATCCCCGAGCTCCGCCAGGAGTAATTCCTGAGTGCAGAGCCAGGAGTAACCCCTGAGCATCGCCGGGTGTGACCCAAAAAGAAAAAACAAATGGTGCCATGGAGGGGCAACCAGCCTTGTCACTGTAATTTCCTTCATGGCGATATTGGCGGTGGGGGGGGGGTTTCAGGTCACCTGTCACCTGTATCCAAGGGTGAACCAACTTGGTCACCTGCCCACCCCTTTTCTTTTTTTTACTTTTTGGGGGTCACACCAGCGATGCTCAGGGGTTACCCTGGCTCTGCATTCAGGAATCACTCCCTGGAGGTGCTTGGGGGCACCGTATGGGATGCCGGGATGGAACCCATGTTGGCCTTGTGCAAAGCAAGCGCCCTCCCGCTGTGCTGTCATTCCAGTACCAGCTGCTCCTCTCTTGATCCTGACACCTGCAACAACAGCCAGACTCTGGGTACCTCCACGTCCAAGTGGCCTTCTGGGGGGCCTTCTGGTTCATTAATAATTATCTTCCCTCCCCTCCCTTCCGTCCTGGCAAAACCCAAGTCCACAGCCAAAGTCCATTCCACGTTGACTAGAACCTCACACCCCATCCCCCTGCACTCCACCCCCCACACACTCTGCTCCCCATCCTGCCTCAGTACCTTAGCTGGAACCGGCTCTGCCTCTGGGCCAGTCCCTGCCCCTGAAACTCACAAGCAGCAAATCCTTTCACCCCTTTATTTTGGTTGGGGGCTACACCCTGTGGCGCTCAGGGCTCTGCACTCAGGCATCACACCCAGCGTGCCTGGGGGGCCCATGGGAACCCAGGGGAGCTGCATTCAAGGCAATCCCCTCCCCACTGGTCTATCGCTCTGGCCCCACTTCCGGTGTTTATCTGGAAGGTTCTTTTCCTCATCTTGCCACACTGCATGGTCCCAACGTTAGTCTGTCCCTGGGAAGGGGGGACGAGTCGGTGCCTGGAATAAAACCCATGGCTTCTTGTCCGTTTGGGGCTACGCTCGGCAGCGCTCGGGATCATTCCTGGTGGGCCGGGCCCCTATGGCGACCCTGTAGGCTGACCCAGGTTGGCTGCAAGGCAAGCGCCTGACCCCTTGCGGGACAAGGATTGCTGCTTGCCGCTTCTGGATGCTTGCCAGGACGGTGACCACCCAACAGCTCAGCAGGTGCAGGAAGAGGCATGCCCAAAGGAAGGGTGGGGAAGCGGTGAGGGCCTGCAGCGGGGGAAGGGGGGATCACGTGAGGAGAGGTCCAGCGGGCGAGGGTCGCCTCTTGGATCCTCAGTTTCCTTCTCTGCAAAGTGGGACTGCACTTTGGGGACTCAGTTTCTCAGTTTCCTTCTCTGCAAAGTGGGACTGCAAAGTGAGGATTCCTCAGAATCCCCAGTTTCCTTCTCTGCAAAGTGGGACTGCAGTGTCCCCCCGAAAAACAGGCGAGTAGCCTGCGCCCACCCGCCGACCAGGCTGGGCCACAGAGGCGGGATTCGCAGAGCTGCTCTGCCCCCTCCCCTTCCCCAGACCTAAGACGTCGCGCGGCCGCCCCCAGGCCAGACCGGAGATGAGATTGGTCCCTGAGCTTTATTAACCCCTAACAGGCTAGATGTTTGCGCTTCCAGTAGTGCTGCAGGTAGTGGAATCCGTATCTGTGATGCGGCCAGGTGCAGGTGAACTCGGTAGTTGACTCAGTCGTATAATCCTCAGAAGACTCCGACGAGCAGGCCGAGGGCAGCTCCGGGACTGAGGGAGCTGCTGGTGCGCCTGGGCCGTGGTGCCCTTCCCAGACTGTCCGTGGGACTTTGCTTTGGGGGTCTTGGGGGCTTTGGGGCTTTTGGCCCCTGGCCTGTCAAGAGGTCTTGGAGGAGTACTGTGGGAGGGCAGTACTGGTGGTGTCGTGACTGAGTGCCCCACGGGAAACTGGCCAGGGGTTGGCTCCCGGACGGTGAGCGCCGGTGGCCCGTTGGCTCTGCTGGGAGAAGCCCAAAGAGTTGGTGGGAGGGTTTGCTCCTGTGGGACTGGATGGACCCCTGGGACTGGCCATTTGTCTGATAATGTCCGTGTTTTAGGGGAGTGGCTGCCTTCTCCGGTACTGGCCACTTGCTCGGTACTGGCCGTCGCCTGGAACTGGCCTCTTGCCTGGAACTGACCACTTGCCTGGAACTGGCCACTTGCCTGGAACTCCGCCATTTGCCTGGAACTGGCCATTTACCTGCCTTGGGTCACTTGCCTGGGGCTCCTGGGGCTGGCCATTTACCAAGTACTGACCGTTCACCTGGGATGGACCGTTCACCTGGGATCGGCCACTCACCTGGGATCGGCCACTCACCTGGGATCGGCCATTCATCTGGGACTGGCCATTCACCTGGGATCGGCCACTCACCTGGGATCGGCCACTCACCTGGGATTGGCCATTCACCTGGGATCGGCCACTCACCTGGGATCGGCCACTCACCTGGGATCGGCCATTCATCTGGGATTGGCCACTAACCTGGGATTGGCCATTCATCTGGGATTGGCCATTCACCTGGGGTGGGCTTGGGCTGTTCTCCAGTGACCAACTGTTCACTTGGGACGGGCTCTGGCTATTCACTCTGGGACGGGCTCGGGCTAAGATGGGACGGGCTCGGGCTACCTTTGGGACGGGCTCAGGCTTTTCACTTGGGATGGGCTCGGGCTAACTTGGGATGGACTTGGGCTAACTTGGGATGGGCTCCGGCTGTTCACTTGGGATGGGCTCGGGCTGTTCACTTGGGACGAGCTCGGGCTAACTTGGGACGGGCTCGGGCTAACTTGCGGACGGGCTCGGGCTAACTTGCGGCGGGCTCCGGCTGTTCACTTGGGACGGGCTTGGGGCTAACCTGGGGATGGGCTCCGGCTGTTCACTTGGGACGGGCTCGGGCTAACTTGGGATGGGCTCCGGCTGTTCACTTGGGGACGGGCTCGGGCTAACTTGGGATGGGCTCCGGCTGTTCACTTGGGACGGGCTCGGGCTGTTCAGTTGGGATGGGCTTGGGCTATTCACTTGGGACAGGCTCGGGCTGTTCAGTTGAGATGGGCTCGGGCTGTTCACCAGCGACCAGCTTTTCACTTGGGATGGGCTCAAGCTGTTCACTTGGGATGGGCTGTTGACCTGCTTTGGGCTCAGGCTGTTGACCTGGTATTGGCTGTTGACCTGGGATGGGCTCAGGCTGTTCAATGGGGATGGGCTCTGGGATGTGTTCGGGCTGTTCACCCTGTGTGGACTGTTCACCCTGTGTGGGCTGTTCACCCTGTGTGGGCTGTTCACCTGGTGCTGGGCTGTTCACCTGGTGTGGGCTGTTCACCTGGTGCGGGCTGTTCACCTGGGACGAGCTGTTCACCTGGGACGAGCTGTTCACCTGGGACGAGCTGTTCTCTTGGGACTGGCTGTTCACCCGGTGCAGGTTGTTCACCTGGTGCGGGTTGATCACCTGGGTCGAGCTGTTCTCTTGGGACTGGCTAGACAACTGGAGCTGTGTGGACAAGCTTTGGGATGGAGATCCATCCCACTTGAGCAGGAGCCGTTTTTGGGGATGGACCAAGGAGCCGGTTGGGGAGGTGTCAGGCTGAGGCTTGCTGGTGGTTGAGGGGTTGCTGGATTCTTTGGGGGGCTCAGTGGAGGGACTTCAGAGTGGTCTTGGGGTTCCTCTTGGTGTGGGCTGGGTCTTTGGGCTGCATCACGGTGTTTGCTGACATGCCGGGAGCAGATGGAGCTTTCACTTGTCCTTCCGGAGCTGGGTCAGGCTTGCCCGGCTGCAGGGAGAGAGGGCCGTGGTGTGCATCAGTGGCGCTGTGGGTGCACCCCTGTGGGCTACTGGGGACCAGCACAGGACCAGCTCAAGGGAAGCCAAGAGTCAAGCATGCATCTGCCTGCCTCCTCTTGCGCATACAAACATGTTCACACATACACAAGAGTCCACACACGTGTACATACACACTGCTACCCACATGCAGGCTCTGAGTACTCACATGTGCACACTCAGACACCCACACGCCCCATCTATGGGTCTTCAGTCACATGTGCTATTGAAGAACAGATGGTCATATGCACACACAGGAACACGTGCATGCACTGTGGGGCATGCACACTAACATCCGGGTACACACAACTGTCACGGGCACCACCACCTGCAGGCACACAGATGAGGACATGCACCAAACCTTCCCAGAGCACACATGCCATGCACACTCACACACGTGCTTTGCCTTCCTAGGCGTGGGGCTACATACTTCGGCCGGTGGTCTGGGCGGCGGGGCCCCGCTGGGGTGATGAGGGCCCTGCTGCGGGCCAGAGTCTGTAGAACTGGTTCCGAGGCATAGGAGAGAGAGTAGGACAGTGGAGGCAGCCAGCAGGGACGAGGCGGGGAGGGCAATGTGGAGGTCAGAGGGTGGTGGGGGCAGGAGCAGGGAGGGAGAGCGGAGAGTAGGGAGCAGGCTGGGGCCAGCCTCTGTACGCACCGTCCCGAGCTATTCCTGTTGCTGTGTCCAGCACTTTGGTGCTGAACTTCGCTGGCCACGCTGTCCACTGTTGCGTGATGCTTTAGAAACAGGGGGCAGTATGACGTGGTGGTACAGTAGATGGGCACCGTTCCATGGCCCGGAATCATGCAGAACAACAGGAAGGCGCCACTGCGGGTAGAGCAGCAGTCAAGTCTGGCCCCTAGCCTGAGAGCTGTGAAGGACCTA
>JAJIBD010018814.1:0-11283 GCA_021461705.1 Cryptotis parvus | reverse complement strand
TCCATACGTCCTGTCACATGCTAGTGTAGCCCAAGGGCATCTGCTCGCTCCAGGAACATAGTCTCAAACCATTCCATCAGGTCATGGGAATGAGGACTATAATTGTTACTGGTATTTGCCATATCAAATACGACACGGGTAGCTTGCCAGGCTCTGCTGTGTGGGTGGGATACTCTTGTAGACACCTCTAATCTCAAGCATTTATTTATGAACCGGGCGAGCCAGGCTTGTGATCAGCCCTTCTGCTGGGTGGAGCTCCCTTAGCAGGCACTAATTAATTTACTGTATCTTGCTTATTACAACATGTATCTCATGATGTTGTTGCTGAAGTCATAACCTTTTTACTGAGCTGTTACATGCAAATTGGGTCATCTGTGTTACTGCTTTCGCTTTTTTGAACTTAGTGGGCTTCTACTCAATTTTTTTTAACAAAGTCATTTTCATATTAATTTGTTACAGATATTCAGTATTCAACCCCAATACCACCACCATTTCAGCTTCCCACCATCATTATTTCAAATTTTGCAACCACCCCTTAAGCTTGCCCCTATAGCAGAACCTCAATAAATTTTATATTGCTTGTTATAGATTATTTGCTTAAAATGATCAAGAAATATTTTCTTAGAAGAAAGTGAAGATCCCTTTGTATAAGAAATTGCTGAGAGGCTGGAGTGATAGCACAGCGGGTAGGGTGTTTGCCTTGCATCCAGCTGGCCCGGGTTCAATCCCTGGCATCCCATATGGTCCCCTGAGTACCACCAGATTAATTCCTAAGTGCAGAGCCAGGAGTAACCCCTGAGCATCTCTGGGTATGACCCAAGGGGGGAGAGAAATTGCTCCTAAGTTGTTACAGGATAGGCATTGTGGCATTGTGTGTATATATTTTGTTGCCTTCTACTTTACATCCCATTAAATGAATGTGATGCTCAGTATGTCATTATAGTAGTATTTGAGATGTCATGCAGTCATGTGCTCCAGGAATTTCAGTTCCTGAGGTGATAAAGTTGGAGCTAAATTTTTAACAGTACATGGGTGTGACTGCTGGGCCTTCCAGAAGAACAGGGCGATGGGGAAGGTAGCCCATCCCAACTCCATAGGATTTCAGTCACAAAACCTGCATACCCGTTTTTCAATGGCTTTTCTGGGTGGAGCTTGTCAGAGCAGTGGAGTCCAGCCCTGAACATGGGAGCGATTGTGGAATGTAGTGGTTTTTGACTGCTGGGGCTCTGTTTGGATGGGCTGGGGCCTCATCTGTCCCACTCCAGGGTTGCCCCCTAGAGTTAGCCTGGAGCAGGGACCAGCAGCATCTCTGCCCCCCTTTCCTGCTTTTTGTATTTTCTTGGTGGGAGGGTGAAGGACGTACTCCTGTCACTGCTTAGGGATCACTCCTGGGGGTGTTTGGGATATCATGTGGTGCTAGAGATGAAATCTCGGCCAGCCACATGCAGGGCAAGCCCTTTGACCCTTTACAGTCTCTCTGGCACAAATTTTCTTTCCTCTATTGTTTCTATTCAGTCTTCTTTTCAGATGTAACAGATGTTGCCTGTTTCAACAGCTATTAAAAATAAAGCAAGACAATAATAAGAAATGTGGAAACCCATGTATACTTATTTACTCGGACATCTTTTTTAGTAAGTTTATGGGGAAAGACATTTATTCTCAGACTAATCCAAAGCATAAGGCAGGTGCCTGTCTTGCATTTGTGGCCACAGCCCTGGTTCAAATCTGAGCACTGCTGGGTATGGTCCCAAAACTAAGGTAGTGGGAAAAGACATTGAACTCAGGTTGTTTTGAAGAGTAATTGTTTCATTATTGTATTAAAATACATTAGAACATAGTTTGACTTGATTTTAATTTGAATATTTGAGGTTTTGAATACAGTTGGCCCCTTGAATAATGTATGAAATTTAGTGAAACCATGCATTCAAGAATCTAGGAATAGATCATAGTCACCCATCCACTGATGTCATTTTTTATATGGTTGGTTGACTCTGTAACTGAAATGAGGCTAGAAGTCACATACCATGACCAGGAATAGCTCAAAGGCTGGTTCGCAGGCTTTGAATGAATGCTGCCCTAAGATGGTTGTGGCCCAGTACCTAGAAAAGAAATTGCATGTGAGTGGAACCATGAGGCTTAAAGCTGTGTTGTTTAGGGATCGCCTGTAATATATTTAGGTTTTCCCTATTTGATTGCAAATTGGTATTAAAATAATAAAGTTAATAATCATCAGATAATTATAGATAAGGCTTTTGTAGGCAAGTAACTGGTTAAATGTATATATGTGTGTATGTCTATATACACACATGTATATGGAAAAGATATGAAAGGCCTCATCTTTACTATGTCCTTGGAATTTCTGGACAAAAATATATGTGTGAACGTATGTATATAATAATGTATGTGCTACAGATACATTATATGTATGAATTCTTTTGGAATTTCTGGACAAAAATGTGTGTGAATGTATGTATCACTTCACTTGATCACTTGACATCCCATTATTCATCGATTTGCTTGAGTGGACATCAGTAACATTTCCATTTGACCCTATCACGTGCCAGTGTAGCCCAATGGCATCTGGTTGCTTCAGGAATACCAAGAGCCTCAAACCGTTTGTTCAGGGTCTTGACAAGGAAGTCTGACCATCTTGTAGGTGGGCGGCCACGTGATCTTTTGACATCCCATGGGATCCAGTCGGTAACGGCTCTAGTCCAGCGGTCATCTCCAAATCGCATTACATGTCCAGCCCATCTGATTTTCGATGCCTTGGCAAATGAGACAGCGTCCCTGACTCTGGAACGGTGATGGAAGTCGGAACTCTGGATTCCTTCTCTCACTTGAGTGAGACGTGATATTCCAAGCATAGCTCTTTCGATTCCTCTTAGGGAGACCTGAATAGCATTCTCCTCCTGCTTTTCGTAGGGCCCGGGTCTCTGAGGCATATGTTAATGCAGGGAGAACGGTGGAGTTGAAGAGATGTGCCCAGAGCCGGAGGTTCTTTGTCTTTTTAGCTATTTGTTCAATGCTTTTGAAGGCATTCCATTCCGCTCTCTTCCTCCTGCACAGCTCAAGTTTTAGGTCGTTCATCATGTTGACTTCTCGACCTAGGTACACATAACTGCTGCATTCATACATCTTTATTCCATTGAGAGTGAATGGGGCCTCCGGAACAAGTTCATTTTTCATGAACTTTTTTTTTTTTTTTTTTTTTTTTTTTTGCTTTTTGGGTCACACCTGGCAATGCTCAGGGGTTTCTCCTGGCTCTGAACTCAGGAATTACTCCTGGCAGTGCTCGGGGACCATGTGGGATGCCAGGGATCGAATCCAGGCCCACATGGGCGGCTGCGTGCAAGGCAAACGCCCTTTGGGCTATCGCTCCTGCCCCATGAACGTAGTTTTTTGAGATTCAGCTGTAGACCTATTTTTCCACATTCTCAGTCAAAGTCAGCCAGCATTTGTGCTGGTTGGCTAATGTTTGGTGTTATTAGAATGATGTCATCAGCGAAGCGGAGGTGGTGTAATTGCCGACCGTCTATCTTCACTCCCATTATATGTATATATGTAATAAGTATATGCTACAGATACATTTATGTATGAATTCTTTTGGAATTTCTGGACAAAAACATATGGGGGAACATGAAAGGCCTCAACTTTGCTTTTTTTTTTTTTTTTTTTTGGGGGGTCACACCCGGCAATGCTCAGGGGTTTCTCCTGGTTCTGCACTCAGGAATTACCCCTGGCGGTGCTCGGGGACCATATGGGATGCCGGGGATCGAACCCGGGCCAGCACAGGCTGGCCGCATGCAAGGCAAACGCCCTACCCGCTGGGCTATCGCTCCGGCCCATGAAAGGCCTCAACTTTATCACGTTCTTTTTGGAATTTCTGGACAAAAATAAAGCAAAATAGCCCTAATCTAAGTTAAAATCAGGAACACTGGTTTATCCAAAACATCAGTTGGTTGGTTTGGGGTGCCAGAGATCCAACTCCGACTCACGTGTAAGGTACATGTGCTGCCTCAGCTATACCTCTGGGGAGGGACTTATTTCGGAGAATAGACTATTTCAGATAAGATGCGTTGTAACTTGGAAGTACTTGTTACAGAAGTAATTTAACCCATAATAGCCTTTTTTCACTGTATACTGTTGTAGAATAAATGACAAATTATCAAATATGTGATTGTTCCTTTCCTGGAAAATGCTGGTGCAAACTACCATGTTTTCCTGGGGAAAATTAATTGTATGTTACCACTTTTCATCAAGAGCAGTTTTTCTCAACCTTTTTCATTTTCACATCCCTTTTGGAGTATTTTTTTCTTTTTTTTTTTTTTTTTTTGGGGGGGTCACACCCAGCAGTGCTCAGGGATTTCTCCTGACTCTTTCCTCAGAAATTACTCCTGGTGGTGCTCGGGGACCATATGGGATGCTGGGGATCAAACCCAAGCTGGCACGGGCTGGCCACATGTAAGGCAGACGCCCTACCCTCTGGACTATAGCTCCAACCCCATTATGGAGTATTTTCTAAACTTTTTTCCTAATTGACTCTCCCACATGCAATTTTAATGACAGCCATTATATGTTATTTAATATCTGTGACTTATGCATAAAAGTATGTTCTTTATTCCCTTCTCCCTGAGAACAGCTTCTGTTCCTAGCATATGAATACTCGGCCTACTGCATGAGTACTTGCCTGCTGAAAAGAAAAATAGCCTAATCTGGGACCGGAATGATCGTACAAAAGTATCTATCATTGCACAGCTGACCCAGGTCCAGTACCCGGCATCCCATTTGGTCCCTTAAGCACTGCCAGGAGTAATTCCTGAGTGCAGCGCCAGGAGTAACCTCTGAGCATAGCTGGGTATGACCCAAAAGGAAAAAAAAAACCTAATTTAAGGAATTAGATTTCTTACTACTACTTGCTTAACATCCCAACAAGTTATGAGTGCATCTGGATGTATTAGTACTTTATTTGGGACCTTTATTTTATTTATTTATTTATTTATTGCTTTTTTTTGGGGGTCACACCCGGCAATGCTCAGGTGTTGCTCCTGGCTCTGCACTCAGGAATTACTCCTGGCGGTTCTTGGGGACCATATGGAATGCCGGGGATCGAACCCGGGCCACCATAGGCCGGCCTCGTGCAAGGCAAACGCCCTACCCACTGGACTATCGTTTCGGCCCCCTATTTGGGGCCTTTAAAGAAAGAGCTCTGACTGCCCCTGACTTATGGGATGGTTCCGATGTTTCTCATTTTAAGCTGTTTTCATTTACTCCAACTTACAACTCATTTACTTCTGTCAGAAGCCAGTCATAAAAGTCATTTCTCTTCAACTGACTTTTAAGAGATACTCAGTTTTGTATTTGAAATATTAGGAAGGAAAGTATGTCGATATATCTGATTTCATATATGATTTTACCTGTGCAGTAATGGGGCATTGAAGAAGTATGTGAGACAAAGATTTGTTTTGGTTGTCCTTTCATCTTTTAAAGAACAATATTTGTGTTTTGATTACATTTTTTCCCTTGGGGGGGGGGGTTGGGGGCTATACCCTGCTGGGCTTGGACCATTTTTGGTGCCAGGGATCAAATATAGGTTGGCCAGATACAATACGAACAAACATCCTACCTACCCACTATAGTGTATCTCTGGTCCAGAATGTTCTATTGTTTCTCTTCATGTAATGTAGGCGTTATTTTGTAGAGGTTGGGTGTTGTAATACACTGCTGCCCAGAGCCTCTGCATCTGGCCTGGAGTTGCCTCCTGCAGGCCACTTTGTAGACAGGAGGAGGATAGTTTGAATGTGGCAGTTCATCTCACCATATATTCTATACTGGCTGGTATAAATATTCTCTCATACTGCCACAATCATTATGGGGCTAGCTAGATCTTACCGGTATATTTGCCTGACCAAGTTGAATATCTAAGTAATTTGACCAGAGAGAAATTCTGTTTACCTCAAGGCAAGCAAGCATGGCTTTCTGATAACTCAAAGGCTAATATACAGAACAATCAGAAGTAAAGATGACACTCTTCTGAAGGCTTGGAGAAATATGTAACTGGCAATAGAATATTCTCTCTCTCTCTCTCTCTCTCTTCCTCCCCCCTCTCTCTTCCTCTCCTCCCTCCCCCTCTCTCCTTTCTGCTAGCACTCACCTTCTTGCCTCTTCACTGTTTCATCTGTGCGGGGTGGGGGAAGGGGGTCCTTAACACGTGGTTGCAGCCATCTTGGCCTACACATGGCCCAGTCAAGAACCCTAAGTTCGGGGTTTTTCTTATTGCTGGTTTGTATGCCAGAACCTGTGTTAAGTAAAGCATTTTGAAATTTATCTGGATTCTCTTTCTCAGTCCGCTGGCCACCAATCCCCTGGGGCAGAAGGGGATTCCTGATCCTGCTCCCAGATTTTGTGCAGGGGCGCCCCAGCGATTCCCCTCAGTTGGGAACTGATCAGTTCCTAGTAGAAAGTGGTGAATTGGTTCCCAAATCCCAGAGGTATTTTCTAAAATGAGATGCCCGTTTCCTTGCCCTTTGTATGTATGTAAAGACGGGAGTTAGAAAGGGGCTGTGTGCAGTGGATCCGCAGTTTGATCCCCCGTACTGACTCTCATTCCTAGTGCGTAGCTTAAGCAGTTTTTTGCCATCTCATATTGTAACTTAAAAAAATAGCTTTAAGAGCTTTGCACTGTACTATCAGGTACAGTATAGGCCATTTGCCTTGCATGTGGTTTTATTCCTGGCACCATATATGGCCCCCGACTGAGTCCCAGGAATGATCCCTGAGCACTTCTGGGTATGGCCCAAAAAGCCAAAAAACAACATTGTTTTAAAATTTATGATTTATGAGTCTGGAAATATAGTACACCCAGCAGGTAGAGCCCTTTCTGTAAGTACGGCCAACCATTTTCAATTCCTGAAGTCCCATAGAACACTAACAGGAGTAATTCCTTAGTGCAAAGCCAAGAGTAAGCCCTGAGCACCACCGATTGAGCCCCCAAAGCGAAAACAAATTAAAAATAGGGTAAGACAAGACCAGATTAACAGAGTAGCCAAGTTCAAGCCCAGGTAGGCAGTTCCCAGAGTGGAATTCACCCCTTCCCCTCTCTATCTTGTCCTGGCCCCGCCCAAGAACTGCCCCAGGGCGACCGCCATAGCATGCAGAGACTCAGACACAACAGGGAGGGCTGGCACCCAGCTCTCCTCTAGCTAAGCTGACCATGAGGCTCCCCAAGTCGCGGCCACACAGTGCATCAAACTAGTGGAACGAGTCATGTCCTAGAATATACTACATTCTACAGTGTGTAGGAAAGGGAAGTGGGAGGGAGAGAGGAAAGGAGATACAGAACCTGCCATGGAGGCAGGCTGGGGAGGGAGGTGGGGACATTGGTGATGGGAGATGGGCACGGGTGGAGGTTTGGGTGTTGGAACACTGTAGAACCAAAACTCTGCATGAGCATCTTGTAATTGTATATCTAAAGGTGGTGTAATAAAATAATAAATTTAAAAAAAATAGAATAAGATTCATGTTTTCACTTGTCTTCCCGTTGTTCATCAATTTGCTCTAGCGGGCACCAGTAACATCTCGACACCTTGAGTCGGTGTGCTAGTATAGCCCAAGGGCATTCACTCGCTCCAAGAGCCTCAGACCATTCCTTCAGGTGATGCAAATGAGGTCTATAATTGTTACTGGTTTTGGCATATTAAATACGACGTGGGTAGCTTGCCAGGCTCTGCCATACGGGTGGTCTACTCTCAGTAGTAGGCTCTCATCTCAAGCATTTACTGATGAACGGAGACTGGGAGAGATCGACTCATATCTTGGGTGGAGCTCTGATGAGCTGTGGAGTCCGGTGTTGAAAATGGCGGCCCTCAATGGTACAGGGGGTTCCCCTGGCTTCTTCCGAGGCTCTATTGGGATGGCGGTTCAGAGCTAGAACTTGCCTTCCCTCCTGGGCGCCTCATGATCAGCTGAGCACAGGGAGAGCCAGTAGCAGTTCTGCCCCATGTGTCTGAGTCCACCCAAGAGACTAAGCCAATCTCAGGCCCGGCTTGTCAAGAGACCCACCCCTTCAGAGGAAAGCATTTCAAGACAGGAATGCTGGAACCACGGACACAGATACACCAAGCAGAGTTGCTACCAGTTTATGCTAATCCTGCGTAAGTTTCTCTTCACCTTCTTGGAAATGGGCACTCAGCAGAGGCACTTGGGCTAAGCTTCTGAGTGGTCGAGAGTCCTGGCAGTGGGAGATGCCAATGTGGAGGGCAGCAAGCATCTCAGATGCACCAGCACACACCCCAGGGACTCACCAGCCCCGCTCAGCAGGCCAGACATGTCGCCAGCAGAGCCCGGTAGGGCAGAGTGGAGCCAGCTCCAGTTCCTTGCACAGCTCAGAACCTGGCACAGCTCACAGGATAGCACCGGGTCGCAGGCGCTATCCTCCTGCTTTATTAAAATTAAAATTCATGCTTTTATTATCAGTAAATGTTTGATTCATGCATACATTGTACGTACTTACATACTTGAGGTTGCATAAAAAATGTCTTGGTGACGCTAGTGGCCAAACCCCCTGGGAATAACTTGGTAAATCATGGAGATTTAGTAAGATTTCAAAGAAAGCTTGGATGAAAGATGCTGCAAGTAGCAGATCATTAAGAAGGCCCGTCTAGCGCGCATGCAGTCTACCGCCACCTCACAGATGTTGTAGGTGCTCTTCGTGTGCTCGAAAGGACTGGTTAAAGATGGAAGCTCAAGTGAACAGAAGTAGGCTCTTAATTTTTAAATTAGGAGAGACCTTCAGAAATGTTTGCTGGGGCCGGAGCAATAGCACAGCAGCTAGGGCGTTTGGCTGCCTTGCAAGCGGCAACCTGGGTTCGATCCCTGGCATCCCCCATAAGGTCCCAGCACCACCAGGAGTAATTCCTGAGTGCAGAACCAGGAATAAGACCTGAGCATCGCTAGGTGTGATCCAAAAGAGGAAAAAAAAAAAAGATTGCTGCAGCAGCAAAGTATTTACCATTACGCCAGCATTGATTGTGTGCTGCAAGGGCACTTACACGGAATCTAATAATGGGATTGTGGTGCATAGTCACGGTCTTCCCGTTGATCATCTACTTGCTAGAGCGGGCACCAGTAATATCTCCATATGTCCTGTCTCATGCCAGTAGAGCCAGGGGCATCGGCTTGCTACAGGAACATAAAGAGCCTCAAACCATTATATTAGGTCATGGGAATGACCTAATATAATTGTTGCTGGAATTTGGCATATCATATACAACACGAGAAGCTTGCCAGGCTTGCCGAGCGGGAGGCAAACTCTTTTAAACACCTCCAAATAAAGCATTTATTGATGAACCGTGCGGCCACTTGCGGCCGAGCCGGGCTGTGATGGGCTGGTCTGCTGGGTGGAGTTCTGACGAGAGGGAAGTCCAAAAGTGGAAAATGGCGGCGCCCGTGGAGTGAGGAGGGGTGGCCTGGCTTGTTGTGAGGCTCTGCTGAGGTGGTGGGCCAGGGCTAGAACCCGCCATGCCTCCCGACTGCTTCATGAACGGCTGTGCACAGGGAGAGCAAGGAACAGCTCTGCCCCATGTGTGATACATAGTAAAATTTAAAAAAAAGAAGGGAAAAAACCCTTCCACGTAAAAGGAATATAGAAAGGCCTTGAAATAAGAACTTTTTTTTACACTATTGAAAACTTGTTTAACTGGGATAAATGGAAGAATAGGACAGAGGCTTAAGGAAATTAAGGGTACGAAGCATAAAGAGTATTTGTCATCTTAAATACATTTGGTGTATTTTAATTGAAATTATTTGCATATCAAACAATTGAACAGTTGTAAAGTTCAAGTTTCTAGTATGTTCACAATATACACAGATATCACCAACACCAAGACCATTCTCATCACTGTCAGAAGAAACTCCAGGCCTGTTAAAGTCATTCCGTTTTCTCCTTTCCCCATCTTCTCATAGCCACTATTCTCCTTATGGCTCTGGAATTGTTTCTTCTATTTCATGTAAATGTGATTATACAGAATGTGACCTTTTTTTTTCTCTTTGGTCACACCCGGCAATGCTCAGGGTTACCTGGCTCTGCACTCAGGAATTAATCCTGGCAGTGCTCAGGGGACCATATGGGATGCTGGGGATCAAGCCCAGGTTAGCCAGATGCAAGGCAAATGCCCTACCCACTGGACTATCACTCTGGCCCCCCAGAATGTGGCCTTTATGTCTGACTTATTGAATGAAATATATTTAAATTCATCAGTTCTATACAAGCATAAGTAATTTCTTTTTGTAGCTGAATAATGTTCCATTATATGAGTATATTTTCATTTTGTTGCTTTGCATTTGAGTATTTTCCAGTTGTTTGTTTGGGTTTTTTTGCTATTATAAAAAATGCTGCTATGAACATTTGTATGCAAGTTGTGTGTGTGTGTGTTTTATAACTTTGTGGTTTTGCTTTTTTTGGTCACACCAGGTGACCAAAAAAAGCAAAACCTGGGTGGCTCAGGGGTTACTCCTGACTGTACACTCAGGAATTATTCCTGGCAGTGCTGGGGGACCACAGGGGATGTTTGGGATCGAACCCATGTCAGCCACATGCTAGGCAAATGCCCAACCCGCATTACTGTCTCTCCAGGCCCTTGTGTGCAATTTTGGTTCAAACATGTTACCAGCCATAGCTGGCATGTCAGCGAGTGCGCCTTTGCATGGTGGAGCCCCCAGTTCTGTTCCCCACCTGCCCTACCCCATGTGGCTGGGTGCCTTACACTGAGGGTTTGTAGCCCCCTGTACCTCATCAGAAACCACATTTTTTTTTAAATTTTATTATACCACCGTGAGATACACAATTACAAAGATGTCCATGATTGGGTTTTAGTCATACAATGTTCAGCACCCATCCCTCCACCAATGTCCCCATATTCCCTCCCACCTCTTCTAAGTGCCTCTGTAGCAGGCACTTAGAAGCCACAAATACGATACTCTCATCCATTTTTCTTAAAATAAGGTTTTCTTGCATTGTTCTGTAAGAGTTGACTGTATTAGTTTGTCGTTTCTTTTGCTTTTATGGAAGGAAGGATTTTTTTTGGAGGCCCTCAATTCCAGCTGAGAATTGAGGTGTAGAACAGTTCAGGTGTACAACATTGTATCTGTTCTACACCTGAAAAACTTGGGTGTTTTTTTTCTTTTCTCCTTTAAAGGAAATCTAAAGCAGGTTTCCTTGAGAAGGGCACTTTACAGCAGTGCCAGGAGCCACCAGGGCTACACCTGGCAGTAGTTAGGAGAGGG
>JAJIBD010018813.1:0-11194 GCA_021461705.1 Cryptotis parvus | reverse complement strand
TTTTCCCAAGCATCACGGGAGTGATCCTTGAGAACAGAATATGGAGTAAGCCCTAGGCACCTTTGGATATAGCCTCCAGCCCCCGACCCCGCCCCCTCCACACACACCATACAAAACAAAAATATAAAAATAAAATGTCAATAAATAAGATGCATACACATGTTCATAGTCACCTGTCCACAAGAAACAAAAAACTAATTAAACAAATTATGATACAATTATACAGGGAACACAGTTTAGTAATAAAAAGGAAACAAACTGCTGAGATATCTCTAAAAATAGATGACAAATCAAAAGAAGTGCTCCTACACACACACACACACACACACACACACACACACACAGCATAATCTACTTCTATAAATTTCAAGAACTGGAAAATTACCCTCTGAAGAACAAGAAGAGGATACTATTTCCTAGTAGCAGGGTTTTGAGAGAGAAGGCAAGTAGAAAAGAACAAAGGACCCTTTTAGGGGCGAAAATATTTTACCTTGATAGTTAGATTCTTGCAAAGTAACATGCATTTGCCAAAATTCAAAGTGCACATGGAAATGGTGCAGTTGAGGTGTACAAACACGCCAACTCAAAGAAGTAACAAATATTGAGCTCTAATGAATAGGTTTGCCTTTTGAAGTAGTATCACTGTATCAGTGTCAGTATCACTGTCTTCCCATTCATCATCAATTTACAGTGGTATGCGGTAGAAAATATTAAACTATTTTCAATACATTTTATACTTGAGCAGAAAGCGATTGTATACAACTATAATTGAAATCAGTTTTCTTACTATTGAAGCTCTTACAAATATAGAAAGGAAAAAAGACATAAACATTAACCATATGTAACTGAAGTTACCAATTTGTACTTTTTAGTATCAATAGGTATACAATTTAAGATATATGTGTACATGTGCATGTATCTTTATACACAAACATAGACAAGCAGATATTAAAACAATCAGGATCCTAGGAAAAGGGGATAATTCAAAATCCAAAGCATAAGAAACATATTTTATGAATAAAATTATGTCTATAATATCTTATCCCAGAATGAAGGGAAGGAAATCAATAATTAGACAGGTAAAAAGTGGTCTAGAGATTGCTGAAAGGGACTCTCATTGTCTGAGTCTATACCAATTCCTAATCTGTACACCAAATTAATAAAACAATTGACTAAAATCAGGATTCAGCTGTTCACAATGAAATAAATTATTTTAATAATATAGCATTAAATATATAAGATAATAAAGTCAGATAAACATAAACATTTGATAAAACATTTAACTGAGCAAAAGTTTAAAGACTAAGGTATTTATATGATATAAATGCATTGCTTGCAAATTACTAACTGATCATGAAGGAGAATTTTTTGTTTTAATCTTACAGAAGACAGTAGACATAAGATCAAAATTAATCATCAATATTGTGAAAAACAGCTATCAGGTATCTCCTGATATGATGTGCTGAAATGTATTGTATGTATTATTTCACTCCAAATCATATAACCTAAATTTAATTATGGAGAAACATCCCATCAATTCCTTTCAAGGGCTATTCTACGAAAAGAACTTATCTGTCTCGTTCAGAAGTGTCAAGAGTGAGAAAGAACCAGTGGTTAAATCCAGACCGGAATAATAGCAAAGTGCAACATATACTCTCCAGAATCCATGACTTCAGGTTGAACTGGGAAGGTAAATAGTTTTAGAAGTCATTGTGTAAATGGATGAAATCTGAATCCAATTGGAGAGTAAATCTGAATTAAGTGCCACTAAAAATGTTCTCATTCTGATCATTAAAATAGGGTGATATAAGAATGCACTCCTAGGAAAGAAAGGAGATACAGCTCAAAATTACTCCTCTGGTTCATGGAGTAAATAAAGCAATTGGGACAAAATATAAACAAATAATGAACCTATATAAAGAGATACACATCTTTTCTACTATCTTTGAAACTTTTTCTCTAAGTAACCACAGAAACATAAATTAGCTAGAGAAAAGCTATTGGGAAAAAAAGACAACACACAAGTGGAAGTGCATTGAATTCAGGATACTCAGAAGGAAATACAACTGAATTAACTGACTAGTTAATTCAGTTAACGTAAAATCAGCACTCAATTTTCATTAAGGATTACTTGAGTTTAAAAAAAAATGGCAATACATGACAATTTATTCTCTTCATTGCATAGATCACTGTATCACTGTCTTCCCGTTCATCATCGATTGGCTCGAGCGAGCCTGTCTCATGCTAGTAGAGCCCAAGGGCACCTGCCTGCTCCAGGAACATAAAGAGCCTCAAACCATTCCATCAGGTCATGGGAATGAGGTCTAAAATTGTTACTGGTATTTGGCATATCAAATACGACAAGGGTAGCTTGCCAGGCTCTGCCGTGTGGGTAGCATACTCTTGTAGTCATCTCTAAATCCAGCATTTATTGATGAACCCGCGGCTGCAGTGGCTGCGCAAGCTGGGCTGTGATATGCTGGTCTGCTGGGTGGAGTTGTGAGAGGGAAGTCGGATGTGTCAGAATGGAGGCCCTCATGGAGTGGGGGTCGTCTGGCTTGTTGCAAGGCTCTGCTGGGGTGGCGGGCCAGGGGTTAGAACCCGCCATCCCTCCTGGGCGCCTCGTGAGTGGCTGAGCACAGGGAGAGTCAGTAGCAGCTCTGCCCCCATGTCTGTAAGTCTCTCATTGCATAGATATTACTTTATGGCTTTTTTGGGACACACCCCGCAATGCTTAGAGGTTACTCCTATCTCTGTTCTCGGGAATTACTCCTGGTGGTGCTCAGGGAACCATATGGGATTCGGGGTTGGCTGCATGCAAGCAGATGCCCTACCTGCTCTATTACTGCTTCAGCCCCCAACTTACAGCATTTTTTGAGTAATGATTGCATTTCATTTTGCATGCTATTTAAAAGTAATATCTATGCAATATTACTCTAAAGTAATATCTAAAGTAATATTGCATAGATATTACTTTAAATAGCATGAAAATGAAAATGCAATCATACTACAAAAAATGCTGTAAGTTGGGGGGCAGAAGCAGTGAGTAAGGGCATCTGCTTCCATATGGTTCCCTGAGCACCACCAGGGTAATTCCGAGAACAGAGACAGGAGTAACCTCTAAGCATTGCAGGGTGTGTCCCAAAAAGCCACCCAAAAAAATGGTGCAAGTTAACCAGTAGAAAAAGCTTTCACCTTTGCCAGGAACATTATTGGGTGGCTTCACAGAGGAAACAAAGCCCCCTATATATAGCATTTGAGACAAAAAAAGAAAGAAGAATGGCAGAAGGATACACAAAGGTGTTCCCCAAAGAGGGGGTATGTGATGAAGAAAAGCACTGCGCAGCAAATAATGGGATAAATTCTCGAAATTTTAACAGGAGCACCTGGCTTAGAAATAGAGAGTATAAAAAGGCACAGGAAAAAAAAATCAGTCTCATGGATACAGATCATTGGTGCTCTAGAATTCCAGAGCTGCCAAATGGAATTTTATATTCAGGTGACTGCTTGCATATTTGGGGATGAAGAAAGGTAATATGGAATGGCTTGTCATGGTTGACTGTAAAACTAATTTAACAATTCAGGAAAATGAAAGTATGTGTCTGTGCCAAAAGGAAGCAGAAAAGACTGTTTTCCTAAACCTGTTGTCTTCTTGCCTCTTGCTTTAAAAGGCTCAAGTTAATGGCTGGTTGTCAAGCAATCAAATAAGAATGAAGTATGTGCACAAAGTGTTTTATAAATTCATCTCTAAGGCATTCTATTAACACTTACCACACTAGAACAAAGTAATTTGTACAGATTTATTAGCTTTTTTGTTTTCTCCAATAAACTAATAAAAAAAAATCTTTAAAATCTCATGAATAAAACTTCCTATAAACACTACCTTTGCAAATTCTTTTCAGCAAACTAATTTAAAATATAAAGTAAAAAGCCCAAACTCAAAGCATTTTTTCAGTTCCAAAAACTATTTTTTTCTAGATTCTGAAGCAAAATATTTGTATAGAACTATCACCAAATTTCACAAATATAATTATATTTAATATGCCCTACATATATTAGAAAAAATATGATCGTTCCAAACATGACAGGGGACTAAAGGCAAAATTCTTGGTAATTCCCACTCCCACAAATATTTTTGCCATCTTTGCAGTTAAAAATTGAGAATCACATAGTTCTAAACTGATTTTATAGGTTATGAAGTAGAACAAAGCCCAAATATAAATCACACACACATACACATCAGGAGTATTGTCTATAACTTTGTATTTGTATTAATATAGAAGCAAAACAGGACTGAAGCAAGTAGGGAACTTGTGTTTCATGTGTCCAACCAAGGTTCAATTCCTAGCATCCCATATGGTCCCCCCAGCACCACCAGGAGTATTTCCTGAGTTCAGAGCCAGGAATATGCCCTGAGTACGATTGTGTGGCCAAGGATAAAAAAGGAGGCAAAAGAATAGGCTGCAAACTGAAGGCTAGATTGTATGGAAAAGCTAGAACCATGTTATATTATTCGATCTTTAGATTATATGTCTATGGAAGGTCACCAAGAAGTTTAAACTTTTTTTTAACCCAGCTATGCTCAGGGCTTACTCCTGGTTCTGAGCCCATCATATGGAGCGCCAGGGATTGACTGGGGTAAGTCACATGCAACACAAGAGTCTTAACACTGTACTATCTCTGTAGGCCAAGAACTTTTTAAAATTATTTTTATTTTTTGTTTGTGTCCACACCCAACAGCACTCAAGGATTACTCCTGGATCAGTGCTCAGAGATCACTCCTGGGAGGGCTCAGGGGACCCAATGAAGATGCCAAGGACCAAATACTGGTTTGCCACATACAAGGCAAGCACTTTCCAGGCTGTACTATATCTTTGACTTAAGGACTTTTTTCATTTGAATTCCAATGATCTGTTATTGTATTTAAAGAGCATTAAATACAGGGGAAAAGATACACATGATAACCTCTCAGTGTAGCGTATTACAATCCACAATATGTAAGAAAAGGAAGAGAGAAAGGGAGAGATAAGGGAGAGAGAAAGAGATAAATACTCTGCCGTAGAGGCAGGCTATGGAAGGAGGGAGGGAATCAGGGACATTGGTGGTGGGAAGTGGGCACTGGTGGAGGGATGGGTGCTGGAACACTGTGACGAAACCCTCAAACATGAACAACTTTGTAATTGTATACCTCACAGTGTATAATAAAATATTAATTAAAAAATAAACTACAGGAGAACAAATCTTAGAATAACAATAAAAAGAACTTCATTCTGCAAGTGTCCTTAGTACTTCTCTAGAGATTACACCATGCAATCCATAGAGAGGTAACAGTACAGTTCAAAAATATAAAACTAAGTCTGAAGAGATAGAACTGAGGATAGGGTGCTGCTTTGCATGCAGCAGATGCCAGTTTTTTCCCCAACATTGCATTTTAGTCCCTAAACCCTACCAGGAGCAATCCCTGAGCACAGAGTCAGGAGGAAGCCCTAAACAACCTCAGATATGGCTTGTTTAAAAAGATTTAAAAAGATAAAACCCTTTAAAGTTATTAAACTCAAGAAAGCATGAAGAATTACATGACTTTCAATAAATTCCATTATAGTCTATAATTTAGAAAACAAAAATATCCAAATAAAGATCATAATTTTTTTCTACCTCTCTTAACTATCCAACATACAACTACAGAAGTCATGGGTGACAGTTAAGTGCAGAGATTTTTAGCAACACCAAAGTGGGTGTGATCCAGTCTGTATTTGCCAGGAATACATCACTGTGTGAGCTACAATATGTCTCTCAGATTTTCTGTTTCCCTATCTGTGGAAATAAAAGTTGCAACTAATGATAAAAATAAATATTATAGTAAAACAAACCATTGTGATTTCATTTAACAATCAAATTGTACATTAGACCAGAGCTGACCTGAGTTTGATACCCAGAACTGGATATATATGGTCCTCTGAGCACAGAGTATGGCCCCTACAAAATTTAAATTCAGCAAAAGGTAAAAGATACTCCACAGAAAATCCTTGTTCGGCTGTGCTGTTAGAACACTATACAAATATCCTCTCTTCAAGAAGATGAGTGGGGACTTATAATCCAGGGCACCCTGCACTGATTAGGTAAAAAAGTAACTTACAAATACCATATAAGCCCTGGTGAAAGCTATGCCAACATAGCCAGCACCTCTTCTTTTCAAATTCATGCAAGGACCCCCATATAGCTGAGGTGAAGTCAGAACATAGTCAATAGTAACAATTATTTTAAACCTAATTAAACAATAGGTAAAACCAGCAGAATTCAGAAACCATTCATCTTCAAAATTATTTTCCGGTCTATAATGGCAGTACTTTATTACCAGAAGAAATAAAATTAAACCTCCTAACTTAGCAGCCATAGTTACCAAAGCATCTTAAAAGGAAATGAGAGAATAAAAATTCCTGAGTGCAGTTAAGAGTAGAAAATAACAGAGTAGGTTAATAAAATAAAATCAGGTTACTAAGTCAAAGAAAGAAAACTGATTAAACATGAATTATTTTAATTTTCCGTGGTTTGACAACCCTCCTCACAAAAGCTTGAAAAATTACAGAAGGGAAAGGCATATACTCAGTGACAGATCACTATAAAGAGATATAAAACCTCAGGGATAGATAGATAAAATATTCTTTTTGGTGAGATTCTGAAGAACAATAACCTGGTAAAAAGCAAGACAATATAAAGCACCGAGCTAGTCCAGATAAGCAAGTAACTGAATTATTAATTATTTTTGTATCAAGCTATTTTTTTTACCTAATAAAATTCACTAGATATAAAATCAATTCCATGGAACAAATAGAAATACAAAGATAAAAAATTTTGGGAAGAAATAATAAAAACCAAAGTAGCTTTTAAATGGAAAAACATCACAAAGGAGGACATAACTATTACTAAATAACATTATTATTGAGCTAATACACTAATAATACACTAATAACCCCTACCACCAGAAACTGAATTACCCTTCTTGCCTTAATAATTACAAATATTTTTTCACTTACCACATGTACCAAACATCAAATTCATCGAAAGATATTAGTAATTTATTTCCATTTTTATGTAAAGGCCTTTAGACATCTTCGATTACTATTAAGGGACTGTATGTCAATATAGTATGTGCAGTATATCATAGACAAGTGCAATGCTATATTAAAATTACTCTTACACTGTTCAAATTTATAAGTAAAATGGTTTATAACCAGAAATTATTTTAATTTTTCAACTACCACCTCAAAACATATTTACAAATAAATGTGTTTTTCTATACCAAGAAAAATTAATAAAGGATAGAACATTTTCTGTATTGAATACAGCTTTTTAAAACACATAATACTGGGGGATACTGGTAATATTTCATTTTTATTGACTGATGGAAACAATTTTCAGAAGACATCCTACCCAAAAAAAGGATATCTGATATTTATTTCAAACACCTTTTTAACATTTAAAACTCATTTATTTCAGATAGGATCAGTTCTCAAAACTGCCAAGTGACTTTTCCACATAAAAAATACAGTCTCACTGCCTGTTACTTAGTATCATGGGAGCTTCCACAGAAGTACATAACAACTACCCATAATGAGAAGTCTGGTTGGTGGGTCACTGGGGAATTGATCATCGAATAAGCTTGTTATATTTTTAATCTTCTACCCAACAGGATAACATTACAGGCATTATTTACAAGAGGATAGATGAAGGAAGAATCTATTCCTTTAAAACAGGCAACATAACATCTGTACCAGTTTCATATTGTATAGTACTATGCAACAAAAAATAAAATGTAAGCTACAAATGCAAATAAATTTAAACTTCTAGTTTCTGGTTCATTGGATATCTTACAACAAATGCAAAGCTAACTTTAATATTTTAGCCTAGTGTCGGGGAGCGCCGCCTGGGTCCCCGACAGTGCCGGGAAGCAAGTTCCCTTCTACCTCCGAAGCCGGCGGGGAATGGATGAAGACTCAGGAATCTGATGCAGTTTTAAAAGGGCTTTACTATCACAGGTTCCAATATACAATCCAAGAGCAGGGAAAACCTCCAGACTCTGGGTTCCCAGCTAGGCCCCAGCCAGGTGTAGGCCAAGATGGCTGCCACCACGTGTTGAGGCCCAACAGAGAGTGGAGAAGACGGAGAAGCAAAACACCAAGGGAAGCCGAAATGGCAAAAGGGGAAAAAAAGAAAGAGATTCTTTCTTCTTACAGCTTATTTTATAGCTAGGAATCCCCCAAACTCCCCAGCCCAACCCATTCTGGGCTGGGCTATCTAGAGATGAAAACAGGAAAATAGCTCTATAGAATGTAGCAACTTCAGGAGACCATCTGGTTGTTTACAAGGACCCAGAGCTAATTAAAAGCCTCCTAGCAGAGTTGGGAAAAGCTATAAGCTAAATGTAACTTCCCTTGTAGGAAGGATCAAATGCCCTCAGGTAATTTCTCCAGCACCTCACCTAATATCTTAAGCCAAGATCTGCCTGGAATTGCCTTTATAGAGTAGAGAAGGGGTTTCTGAGATGGCATGTCTCTGTACCAAAGACTAATACTAATGCCAGTTAAATATTTCTCCAAGCTTTCACAAGAGTCTCATCTACTTCACGGTAGTTTTGTATTTTAGTTGCCTTTGAGTTATCAGGGAGCCATGCTTGCTTGCTTGGAGGCAAACAGCATTTCTCTCTGGTCTAATTACTTACAGATCCAACGTGGCCAGGCAAATATGCTGGTAAGATCTAGCTAGTCCCACGAAGATTGTGGTAGTATGAGAGAATATTTATACCAGCCAGTACAGAATACAAGGTCAGATAAACTGCCACATTCAGACTATCCCCTATCTATGAAGTGACCTGCAGGAGGCAATCTAGGGCAGATGCAGAGGCCTAGGCTTTTAGGTGTCCTGCAACAGCCTAGCATCATTAAAATACATATAAAGTATTAACAATAAATTATCCTTTATTTTTACTAAATTATACATATTCAATATTTATTTTACACTTGCATATTCAATTTAGACTATTAATATTTAAACTGACCAATAATTACATATAGCTAGTGGCTACAGTATTAAATTATGTGTGTATATACACATATGTATCTCGTGATAAGTGTGCATATATATCCAACATATGTGTGTATATATCCAACATATACATATTTGTGTATATATCCTATATATGTGTGTTGATACACACACATTTATCACATAAAATCAGTAAATTTTTATTAAATTGTATTATACCTGGTTATCCTGTACTAGGAAGTTTTGCATTTAGGCTATGTATGACAATCTGAATAGACACTGCACTACAACAAAAATGTGAGAGAAATCAAGTCTAATATAGACTCCTACATATTAATGTAAATAATTAAAAGACTTTTACAGCTATAGTGAACGTGGTATAATAAAACAACTAAAATGAGTTCTATGGCAAATGGTAGCTTTAAATCTGCAACTGTTTTTAGAAGGAAGTCATAAAGTCTGCCACTGCTGAATAGATCATGGAATAAAACACCAGGCTAAAATCAAAGAAATTTAATGACTTAAAATCCTCCAGAGAATTGGTCCCGCCCACCTCACCCCACAGCCACACACGCATGCACAAGCACTTAAAGCTAGTTTTAAAAAGAAAGGAAGAAAAGCACAAAATCAAATGTGATAATGATGCCATAAAGATGTAGCAAAATTCATTAGCTCTGCGATTTACTTTCAGGATCTTGTGCTTCCAGAGCTTCACATCCAATCTTTCAAAAGATAATGTATCTATTAGCATAATATATGTATACAAAATGGCTAGGAGTCAGCTCTCTATCACAATTTATATACAATACCCAAGAAGCTAATAAAATCCAAGATATTAACCCAAGCTTGTGTGACTGTCCCATGGAGCTAATGGCCAAAATTCAGATATTCTAAAAATGAGTTCATATAATTCAACAAGCAAAATGCTAACAAAAGCCTCTGCAACTCAATGAAAATAATGTCACAAAGGTATATTAAACCCCCTGGCAATTATCAAACTAAAGTTTCATAAAATAAACTAATGTCTAAAATAATCTTTCTGGTGGAAGGATAGAATTGGACCCTACACAGAAGAGCCAGAAATCACTTCTTTTTTTAGTATTTTATTATACCACCGTGAGATATACAATTACAAAGATGTTCATATTTGGGTTTTTGGTCATACAGTGTTCCAGGACCCATCCCTCCACCAGTGCCCATCTCCCACCACCAACATCCCGGTTCCCTCCCCTCACCCAGCCCGCCTCCATGGCAGGTTCTTTATTTCTTTCCCTTTCTCTCTATCTCTTTCTCTTTTCCTTCCCTTCCAGATTGTGGATTACAGAACATACATTAAAGGGTTGTCATGTGTATCTTTTTGCCTGTATTTAATGCTCAGTTCTAGGCTGGTATTAGTACCAGAAATCACTTCTAAAAGTGCGTGGAGACCTTCTGGAGCCTCCTGCATGCCTTAACTACTGCACTATCTCTTTGGACCCCAAATATTCTTAATCAATAGCAAGTACGATTTTTATTTCTCTTGAAATCTCTGTATTTGTCTACATTATAGGTGAGGTATAGTGAAAGTGTTGGACATATATCTGAAGTTGTCATACTCAAAGGCATCATCTGACATGAAGTGAAGAAGCAGATCACAAAGAAGATAATAGATACAGAGGACAATGGTGGAGGCAAATATATGAGTAGCAACACCATAACTTTCAATTCATGTTATATTATCTTCAGAAGATAAACTGCCGAAAATAAACTTAAATAGCTCCAAGAAAAATGTTCATTCTATCCTGTTTTTAAAAATTTATATTAAAAAAGTTATAGTAAATTCTTATAGGTACCATATTTTTGAGTTCTCCTGCTGGGTAAAATTTACTTGAATGTACCTCCACCACCACGCCCCAATTCATCCCTCAGGAACTTTCACAGGTACTCAAAGACATGCAAAGAGCAGTAAATAATTTCATTCACGCAACAGATATAGTCCTCGCTGGGCCAAAAGGAAGTATCACATGGTCTCTTTCAGCTGTTAGTGGATATGTGTCCTTTTTATAGCATTTTTGACATATATTCTGCACACTTTTGCTTTATGTGGGTGATTTTGTCCTTTAAAATGTCCCAATGGGGCAGGACAATAGCACAGCTGGTAGGGCATTTGCCT
>JAJIBD010018812.1:0-19230 GCA_021461705.1 Cryptotis parvus | reverse complement strand
GAAATAATATTTTGTATTAAGCAGATATGACTGAATGCAACATGGGGACTCATTTATAATTTATTATGAATTAATTAAAGAGAATTTTTACAATTAATATAAAAATGTTATAATTTTGGTGGCCCAAACTTAATGTAGTATATACAGATATATACACCTCATACATATAATTTTTCTAATTCAATACTACAATAAAAGGTAGATACATAATGAATAATAAATGAGGAGGGATAGGAATAAAATAGCAAAAATTGTCCCATATATTTTTTCTGTACCAGTCACAATGAATTTTTGTGTATACATCTCTTTATACTTTACATGAACAGAGCCTGGCAAGCTACCTGTATTTTATGTGTTATGCCAAAAAACTAGTAACAATTATGGACCTCAATTCCATGACCTGAAGAATGGTTTGAGGCTCTTCCTGTCCCTGGAGCAAGCAGATGCCCTTGGGGTTACCCTTGCTTGTGACAGGAAGTATGGAGATGTCACAGATACCGCTCAAGCAAATAGATGAACAATGGGAAGACAGTGATACAGTGATTATACTTTACAGTATTAAACTTAATGGGGCAAATATTTTTGTATTCCCTTAAAGAAGAAAATTCTGTTTTAGCAAGTTAAAGATTATTTTCCCAAAAAGGTAGACTAAAGTGAATACTGAAATCATGATTTTTAACATGGGTAAATCTAGTTTTTATGATGTAAATACTATGACCCTGTAGCATGTTGTTATGCAAAATATAAACAAATAAGAATTATGGAAAGCAAACTGGAAAATGTCTTTTTTGGCTTGGCTAGAGGTGCTTTTTACTGACAGCATCCCCCACCCTAATTTAGAATTTTCTAGAGAGGTTTTTTTTTGGTTTGCTTTTTTTTTTGTTTTAAGCAAACCAAAGTTTAAGTATAGGTCTTAACTACTTTCTGATTTATTAAAATTTTGTTAATGTTTTTCCATTCATCTTAATTTAAAACTTCCATTTTCTTTTTTTTTTTTTAGTCTATGTTAAATATTCCATGACAGAGAAATTTTTTCTTTCTTTAAAAACTTATCTCTAAACCTCCACAAGGTCCAATCTGTTTCAAGAAAAGTATTGCTCATTTTGCCTTTAGTGTATTGAGTCACGTTCACTTGCCTGGGGTTGAGCTAGCAGGGTTAATAACAGTGGATCCAAATGTATCCAGGGCTGATAAAATTCTGCATATGCATGTTCCTCATGGGGAACTATGGGAGTTATGAGAGGAAATTCTTTGATCAGCTAACATAGAATTAATTCATGGTAAGAATATTCTGCCATTCAGACAGTCAAAGATTCAAAGCTTTTCTGCCCCCCTATCTCCCATTGTGATTTGTACAGCGCTTCCCAAGGCAGAATGAAGCTGGCTCTTAACAAATGCTAATATTCTGAGCTAGCAGAACCAGGAGATCATTAGGGTGTGTTCTCCAACTAGGATCCTGTCTTATATATCCAGGCCACCAAACTATATACACTACACCATCCTCACCAGACTATAGAGTATGCATTTACGACCCTGGTTTACCCCCTGAGCATTGCTAAAAATTTGACTGACACACCCCAAATCCAAGTAGCTCTGGGTGTGAGGACTATTAGAAAATCGATTTAATGACAGAATTTGAAATGGAAAGTCATATGTGGATTCTTGACATTCCTGTCACTTGTATGACCTTCCTTGTACTTCTGAACCCATAGCTACGACCGAGCCTGGCAAGCTATGATGGTGTATTCAATATGCCCAAAACAGTAACAATAATGGATCTCATTCCCAACAGAGACGTTACTGGTGCCCTCTCAAGCAAATCAGTAAACAACGGGAAGACAAGTGACAAGTGACAAGAATTGATCAATAGAAGAACTGGAGCAGCAGAACAGCTAATAGGACACTTGCCTTGCATGCAACTGACAGGGATCCAATCAATGGCACCATATATGGTCTCTATGTGGGATCCCTCAGCACAGAGCCAGGAGTTAGTGCTGAGCATAGTTGGGTATGGCCTTGCTCCCATTAGATAAAACAAAAAACAAGTTTATGAACATACTTTTCTATATACTTTTTTCTACTAAATTTGGCATATTACTGTAGTTTTTAAATCAATGTAGTAAATAACATTTAAAAATAATAGTGGTGTAGATAAATTATTCTATGCTTTGGAGATATAGTACAGGGGTCTAATATATATGAGGAGCCATATAAACATTTGAAGTTTTGTGGGCCGTAAAATCTTTCTCACACTGATGCAGTTCCTTTAGTGAAATGCAAAGGATTGTTAGACAATGCATCAATACATGGACATGGCTGTGTTCCAATAAAACTTTTTTTTAAACAACAGATGGTGGATCAAATCTGGTCTGTGTGGCATAATTTAACAATCCTTGTTCTGGATCATTGCTTAAAAGAAATATGAATTAGAGGCAGAAAGGCAAATTAGGGATCAATTTATGCTAACCTTTGGTGATGAATGAGGGTTTAAACCAAAGCTCCAGTGCTGGGCTGTGGAGAAGAAGAATTTCAAGTATTCTCAGGAAGAAAAGAGACTGAAGTTATAACTGACATGGAGTCCAGTATAATTATAAATTTTCTATCAAAAAGTTACTAGGAAGATGAATATATTGCAAAAAACAAGAGGTAGAATGAATAAAGAATGTTTTATTTTATTGACTATATATGTGACCATCATTGTAGAATATATACATGAATTAAGGTATGATCATGCACAATTTGAATAATTAGCTCTGAAATATCTTTCTTTGAAGATGTTTTTGGTAAGAATATTTTGACAGGTAATTTGGAAAAAGATGAACATTTTCATATGATAAAACATAAAAAATACAAGCATGTTAAGCATGCTGTCTAACTGATGTGATCTAATACAGATATTTTTAAGGACAGAAGGAAGATAAGTAGAAAACAAAAAAAGAGAGAAAGTGATAAAGAATATTAAGAAAAGAAAAATGAACTCTTCTCTGTTGCAGGACACCTAAGAGCCTCTGCATCTGCCCTGGATTGTCTCCTGCAGGTCACTTTGTAGACAGGGGGTAGTCTAAATGTGGCTGTTTATATGACCATGTATTTTGTACTGGCTGGTATAAATATTCTCTCATGCTAACACAATCATCGTGGGACTAGCTAGATCTTACCAGCATATTTGCCTGGCCACATTGGATCTCTAAGTAATTAGATCAGATAGAAATGTTGTTTGCCTCCAAGCAAGCAAGCATGGCTCCCCGATAACTCAAAGGCAAGTAAAATACAAAACTACCATGAAGTAGAGGAGACTCTTGTGAAGGCTTGGAGAAATATTTAACTGGCATTAGTATAGTCTTTGGTACAGAGGCATGCCATCTCAGAAACCCCCCTTCTCTACCCTATAAAAGGCATTTCCAGGCAGATCTTGGTTCAAAATATTAGCATATAATAGGGTCTAAGTGAGGTGCTGGGAGAAATTACCTAAGGGCATTTGACCCTCCCTGCTTCCCACAATAGTGGGAGGTCTGAGTTGAAGGGGGATAAAACTAGCCTACTTCTTCTCTTGTTATTTGGGGGGTTCTCTTTTGGGGTTCACACTTTTGTAACTGGAAATGTTCCTTTTTGTTTAATTTCTATATGTGTTAGCCCAAATTTTGTATATTTCAGTTTTATTTTAGTAAACTAAACAGGGGAAGTTGTTGGGTGATGCTCTATTTAGCTTCCAGCTACATTTAGCTTACAGCTCCTCCCAGCTCTGCTAGGAGGCTTTGAATCAGCTCTGGGTTCTTGTAAACAGCCAGAAGGCCTCCTGAAGTGCTACATTTCTATACAGCAATTATTTTCCTGTTTTCATCTCTAGATAGCCCGGCCCATTGTTTGGGCCGATTTCTATCTATAAAATAAGCTGCAAGAAGAAAGAAGCTCTCTTTAGCCATTTCGAGTCTCTTGGCATTTTGCTTCTCCATCCTCTCAATTCTCTGTTGGGCTTCAACACTTGGTGGCAGCCATCTTGGCCTACACCTGGCTGGGGCCTAGCTGGGAACCCAGAGTCCGGAGGTTTTCCTGCTCTTGGATTGTATATCGGGAACCTATGATAGTAAAGCCCTTTTAAAACTGTGTTGGATTCCTGAGTTTTCATCCATTCCCCCACCGACTTGGAGGTAGAAGGGAACTCGCTTCCCGGGTACTGTTGGGGACCCCAGCGGCTTCCCCACACTTTTCAAAAAGAAACTCATTCTAGTCTTCAGTCAATTCTATCATATACTGTGGATGACAACTGTTTAAATATTTATATTTGCATATACATAGTAGATGAGACTGTATAATTCAAGGAAAGAAACTGAATTCCACAAAGGTAAACAATAGAAGAACAACTATAACTTATATAGACAGATTTATCAGTTATTTATTGATGCTTTAATAACCCTGTATTTAAGTTTCTCCAGATTTTTGTTTTCACTGGTTGCTTACTCAGTTGGCTATACTCAAGCTAGTGGTCTCTTGAGAGCTAGAATTGGCTGAGATAGCTGCTTTTCCCTTTATGTGATGCTCATTTGAGTCTCTTTATATTAAACAGTTTTATATATCACAAGTATTCTCCTTTCAAGTTTACAATTCAATGAGTTTTAATACTATGTATTTCAACCATTACTGTAAGTCAGATTTAAGACTATTTCAATTAGGTCTGTGACCTGTTAGTGACATGTTGGTCACTACAGTATTCCAAGAGTGAAGTGCTGGAAACAGCAAGACCTCTTTCAACTTTGACTCTAATGTTACACAGTGGCACTTGTTGCAGGACTCCTAAGGGCCACTGCATCTGCTCTGGATTGCCTCCCGCAAATCACTCTGTAGATAAGGGAGTAGTCTAAATGTGGCAGTTTATCCGACCATGTATGCTGTACTAGCTGGTATAAATATTCTCCCATGCTATCACAATCATCGTGGGACTAGCTAGATCTTACCAGCATATTAGCCTGGCCACGTAGGACACCTAAGTAATTAGACCAGAGAGAAATGCTGTTTGCTTCCAAACAAACAAGCATGGCTCCCTGATAAAATATAAAACTACAATGAAGTAGAGGAGACTTGTGAAGGCTTGGAGAAATATTTAACTGGCATTGGTGTTGATCTTTGGTACAGTGACATGCCATCTCAGAAACCCCCTTCTCTACATTTCAAAGGCATTCCCGGCTCAAAACATTAGCACAGTAAAGGTCCTAGGTGAGATGCAGGGAGGGATTACCTAAGGGCATTGGACCCTCCCCTGATTTCCATAACAATGGGAGGAAGGTCTGAGTTGGGGGGGGGTATAAACTTGCCGGTTCCCGCTCTCCCGTTCTTCTTCCCTGTGGGATCTCGCCTTGTGAGCGTTTATTCCCCTTGGAAGTTTTACACGTGGTGGTCGCCATCTTGGCCTACACGTGGCTGGAGTTCTAGCCTGGAATCCTAAGCATCGGGTTTTTCCTTTTGCTGATTTGTATGCCTGAACCTGTGATAAGTAAAGCCTTTTAAAACTGTATCGGATTCCTGAGTGTTCATCCGTTCCGCCGCCCGGAGGTAGAAGGGAACTTCGCTTCCGGCACTGTTGGGGACCCTGGCGGAGCGCCCCGACAGGCACTTATGCTATATTTTTGTTTAAAATAGAGACAAAAGTATAGCCTAGATGTTTTAATTTGTAAAAACCATCATTAAATCGAACGTATTACAAAGAATTTATGACAGCACTTTTTGATGATTACTTTTATTTTATTTTTTTTTATTTTTATTATACCACCAATTTTCCCAAATTCCCTCCCACCTATCCAAGCCTGCCTCTATAGCAGGCACTTTTCCTCTCTCTCTCTCTCTCTCTCTCTCTCTCTCTCTCTCTCTCTCTCTCTTTCTCTCTTCTCTTACATATTGTGGCTTGCCCTATAGATATTTATGGTTTATCATGTAAATCTCTTTGTGTATATTCAGTGCTTAGTTATAGTCTGGTGTTACGATTTCCCACAATTAATCAAACACTGGTATATATTAATTTCCCAGTAATGAATGCATTCATTCTATATCTGTCCTTTTTCCTTCTGACTAATTTCACTCAGCATAATTTTCTATGTTTAGCATTTTACTTTGTCGGAACCAGGAATCAAACCCTAGACCTAACCTCAGAGTAATTTTAGTTGTGTGTATGAAGCAAAATAAGATTCTTTTTATGTTTTTTGTTTTCTGGTGTTTTTTTTTTATGACCAACCTGGCATTGCTCAAGGTTTGCTCCTTTGTTCTGCACTTAGGGATCACTCCTGGAGGTATTTGGGGTTCATATGGGTGCTGGGGATTAAACCCAGGTTGGGCTGTCTTGTTTGCCAAAGCATCGAAAATCAGATGGGCTAGAAATGTAATGCGATTTGGAGATATGCTGGACTAGAGCCATTACCAACAGGATCCCACGGGATGTCAAAACATCACGTGGCCCCCCACCTACAAGATGGATAGACTTCTTCGTCAAGACCCTGAAAAAATGGTTTGAGGCTCTTCATAGTCCTGAAGCAATCAGATGCCATTGGGCTACACTTGCAAGTGACAGGATCAAATGGAAATGTTACTGGTGCCCACTAGAGCAAATCGATGAATAATGGGATGTCAAGTGAACAAGTAATCAAGTGGACACATGCAAAGCAAGTACCTTAGCTACTGTAATATCTCTCTGACCACACAAAAGTATTTTTTATTTAATAAATTTACTTAGAGATATGTGAGAGGAAAGGAAGAGAGAAATGTGTTTTTAAAAGAAAATTGAGACTTTTCCAGAAGTATATATATATGGAAAAGTATATATATATACTTTTGATATATATAAATATATTTGTATAATTTTATACATATATAAATATATTTGTATAATTTTATATGTATATATAATATATGTATAAATATATTTGATATATATAAACATATTTATATATTTAGTGATATATATGAATATATTTGTATAATTTTATTAAAGTATATTTTAGAGTGGTGCTGGAATAATAACTCAGTGGGTTTTATATATATTTATATATATAAGTGTATATATATAAATATATATAAATGTATAAACATATAAATGTATAAATATATAAATGTATATATATATATATATATATATATATATATATAAAATGAGACTCAGCTAATTTGCTACCCCAGAAGAGATACAGACCCATCCATTTCAGATCCACAGCTGCGCTGCTTGATCGGCTCTATGTGGAAGTAACCCGTGGAGCTGACCACCCTGTAAGGGGCTCCGCTAGCCCCTGGCGGAGTCCAACATTACTCCAGAGGTTTCCTCTCATGGGCAGGAGAGAGACTATGCTGGCCAGACTCAGAGTGGAGTTTTGGGCCGTGCCCTTTCCTCCGCCTCCATGCCAGTTGCCCCAAAAAAGAGAGAAACACCCACACCAGACTCAGCTAATTTGCAACTCTGGAAGAGATCCAGACCCATCCACTTCAGACCCACAGCTGTGCTGCTCGGCCGGCCCCATGTGGAAGCAACCCATGGAGCTGAACTCCCATGGATTGCTCCAAGGGTTTGCTCTCATGAGCGGGAGAGAGCCCATACTGGCAGGACTTGGAGTGGGAGTTTTGGGCCCTGCCCTTTCCTCTGCCTCCATGCCAGTTGCTCTGGAAGAGAGAGACCCACCCACGCCAGACCCACAGCTCCCTTGGCACATGGCTGCAAAGCGATCGCACAATATTCTTAGAGAATACTGATTTTAGGATAAGGTCCTTCCCAAGATCTTTCACTTTTATACATTGTATACAGTTCTAGATAGGTTCTAACTGATACCAATAAGCCTTGCAAGAAGCCAGAGCAAACCACACATCATGCAGTCAGTCATTCTCAACATCCAGACTCCATAGTTCCTCAGACCTCCATCCAAGAGAAAACCTGATCTTCCCCCTTTAAGTTTCATCAGTAAATGCTCAAGATGAGAGCCTTCTACGGAGACTATACCACCTACACTGCAAAGCCTGGCAAGCTACCCGTGTTTTATTTCTTGTTATGCCAAAAACTAGTAACAATTATGGACCTCAGTTCCATGACCTTAAGAATGGTTTCGGACTCCTATTGTCCCTGGAGTAAGCAGATGCCCTTGGGTTACACTTGCTTGTGACAGGACTAATGGAGATGTTAAAGTGCCCACTCGAGCAAATCGATGAACAAAGGGAAGACAGTGATTAAGTGATATATATAAATATATTTGTATAATTTTATTAAAGTATATTTTAAAGTGGTACTGAAATAATAGCTCAGTGGGAAGGATGTATTCACCCAGGTTTGAACCAGATTTGAACCAGGTTTGATCTCTGGCATCCTATACGGTACTGAGCACTGCCAGAAATAATTCCTGAGTTCAGAGCCAGGAGTAGTCCCTGAGCATCTCCAGGTATACTCAAAAAGTAAAAAAATATACATGCTTTAAAGAGTTTTTTGCCTTTAGACAAGCTAGAGTAAAAAGGACACTAATTCCCTCATATTTTGAACACCATAAAACAACAAAAGATTAAAATATGAAATGGCAATATTATAGACAGTGAGTATAAAGGAAGGAAAGTCTCTGACTCCAGAGAAATAGAAAATAAGTAAATGAAACCTAAGCATGCCATAGTTTTCTACTTAGAGGGATGCAAGGTCTGACAAGTGCAACCTGAAACCAAAAAAGAGCATACAGACTATCTAAATTGAAAAGACAGAAATGAAGCCACATTAGAGACAATTATTATTCATTTAAGAAAGAATCTTATAAATACTTGGATTCAGAACACTATGAATATTGCCTTTGTTGTACCTAGCTGATGGAAATAGGGATTATTGCTACCTGCGTTATAGTCAGACTCCATCACACATATCCTTTCTAGTGAGTTTTTTCCTTGTATTCTCATATGAGCAGTACTACTTTGAACAATGAATATCACTTATTGAGTGTTTGGTAACAATCTCTCTGTGCTGCAGCTCTGTATTCTTTCCAGGATTCTGCCCTGAAAATTCTAATATGGATTCTACTATGGCTCTACCTTTGTCTCTTCTATTCAGATCTTTTCAAATGAATACACTAAAAATAAATGGTTTCTACATAAACCAGTTAATATAGATTCATTTTGTTTAATATCCATTGGTTTATTAATTACTCCAAAAACATAGATGTAGTCAATATATCCTGTTTTGGGTGAATGAATAAGCATATTGTGGCAATGCATGTAATGGCATGTGTTTTGATAATGTAAAAAACGAGCCATGAAACCCAATAATACATAAAGGAACCATGACGCATATTGCTAAGTCAAAGTCATATTGCTAAGTCATATCATCAATCTGTAGAGATGATATGCTGTATGATTTCAACTGTGTGATAAGAAGAGGGAGAGAGATGCAGAGACAGAGAGAGAGAGTCAGAGAGAGAAAGAGAGGAAAAGGGGATACCTGCTATTGAGGCAGCCTGGGGGTGGGCGGGAGGGGTGTGTGGATATACTGGTGGTGGAAATGGGGCACTGGTGGAGGGATGGGTGCTGGTATACTGTATTACCAAGAACCAATTATGAACACCTTTGTAACTGTATGTTTCACTGTGGTATAATAAAAAAAAATTAAAAAATGTGCCTGTCAAGGTAGCAGGCGGGGAGGCAGAGAGGGAGAGAACTTGAGAAACGTAGTGGGAAAAGTTGACAGTGGTATGAGATTGGAGCTTGGACATTATGTGCTTAAACTCAACTGTCAATAACTGTAAATCCTAGTTCTTTAATAAAATTAATTTAAAAAAAGATACTAAAACAAAAGAAAATTAAATAAATTTTACAAAAAATGTGGAATATACTAATATTACTTAGTAATTAATATGAAATTATTAAACAAAATGATATTACAAAGTAGAAGAACTTTTCAATTAAATCACCATCTCAGATGCTAGAAAGCAAAATCTATAATCAAAATAATACAACAAAGTAGGAACAAAGGATAAGGGAGAAAATCAGTGAAAGGTGAAACAGAAAACCTAACTAGAATAACAACAAACACAACTAAGAGATTACTGTGTGGGGATGTGTCTCGAGTGTAGAACATATACTTTCCATGTGCAAAGCCCCATTTCCATCATTGACAGATCCCAGTTGCTTCTCCATCCTTTGCCCACACAGAGCTGGAACCACTGGGTGTGGCCACTACAGCAATAGTAAAAATAAAAACCCCTCAGTTCATTGTCTGAGAAAATATATTAATATATCCGTGCTGATGACAAAAATTAGAGATGACATATCAATTTCAATATAAGAAATTAGAGTTATCACATTATTACAGATCTCATAGATATCAAAGAGACAATAAACAGATTTATTTTTATTATACTGAATAGAAGTCGCATATGGCAAGATGTTTGACATATTCATTCATTAGGGAAATGCAAATTAAAGTCATAAGATACAACTCACATTATTAGTATAACTATTGTGAAAAATCAGTGTAACATTACAAAGTGTTGGAAGATATGCAAAGAAAATATCTCTTTTGCAAGTTATATTCTGTTTGGGAAGCAATGTGAGGTAGTATTACTTCATGTTATGGTAAACAAGATGGTGTTTTCTTTAAAAACAAACACAGTGAGCAAAATTCACTACATAGGGTATTACCACACTACCCAGACATAATATCTTGTGTAATTTTCTAAGGAAAATAAAATATATATTTACAGAAAAGCTTTCACACATATGTTAGTAGCTATATTTTTAAATATCACTTGATCACTTGAATCCCGTTATTCATCGATTTGCTCGGCGGGCGCCAGTAACATTTCCATTGGACCTACACGTGCCAATGGCCCAATGGCATCTGGCTGATTTTAAATACAGTTATTGGAAATAATACAAAAGTCATATACAGAATGACTTAGACTGTTATAGAAATACAATATTGCATTAAGTGAGAAGTATAAGCTAGGTCATTATGCTTTTGACCTAGATGAAAAAGGGTTTGTCTCTAATGTGACGATATGATAACTTTATGTTTTAATTTCCAAAATCACAAAATTATAGATATGGCTAATGGATTAGTAATTGTTGGAGACAGGTATTGGATGAGTATGACCAGGGAATGTATATAAAAGTTCACACTAAGGAATTATTTAAGGATGGTAGAAAAAACTTAACTGGTGTGATGGCTGCTTATAGCAATACATGGGATAGAATTATATACCCACCTCTCTCTCACACACACTGCATATACATTTAATGCGAGTCAAATAAGGTCTATAGTTTAATATAACTGCACATCAGTGCTAACTTTCTTGCTCACACTTGGAAATATCTTCACCTTATCTATCCGAACATTCAACACACACCTTTACTCTCTTCATCATCAGTTTCATTTCTAATTTAAAGTCCATAATTTCTTTTCATTTATCCTGTAATCTCCCTTCTGATCTTTCCTGTAATCACTTTCTTAATTGTTCAGTTTTGTTTAACAGCTTCTTCTTATTCTCATCTGTTTATTCAGAAATATTCAGAATGGTCTTCATTTGTCAGAAATTTTAATTAAATAAAAAGGGGTATAAATATCAAAATTTTAGTGTAAGGTTCAACATTTTAAATACAATGTTGACCAATATATTTCTAGATTATTTGTATAATCTAGATATGTAATATTATATAATATTTATATAATATTACATAATCTTTATGTCCATTGAATGGCAACTCTCCAAATTATCCCTCTCTTCCATCCCTGGTAACCACTATTCCCCATAATGCCTTTGTTGGTTAATTATGCATTTTAAATCCCACCTATTATTTTAATGTTTTCTGTGTTTATTCTTCAGTGACTGGACTTATTTTACCAAGTTTCCTCCATATTGTCAGTATGACAGCATTTTTCTTTATGTTAAGAATGAATAAATGCAAATAAGAGCCACAATGAGTCATAAAACAATGCTTTTTAGGATAGCCATTGTGAAAAAAAATACCTAATTAAATTGAAACAAAAGATAGCAAGTTTTGGCAAAAACATGTAGAAAATGAAAAACTCTAGGTGGGTTGTAAAATGGTGCAATTAGTGTTGAAAGTAGTATATAGGCATCTCGAATAATTAAAAATGGAACTACCATATGATCTGGCAATCATACTGCTGGAAATATATATAAAAGAATTGAAATCATATTTTGAAAGTGATATCTGCACTTTCAGGTTCATGGCAACAATATTTACAATATGTAAGTGTAGAAGCAGCCTATCTCCACCTGAGGATTAATGGAGAAAGAAAGTGGTATAAACATGCAGTGCTATGTTACTCAGCCACTGCTTCATTTTGTCTAAGAAAGGACTTTTACGAAGGAGAATTAATTTATACTTTTTGTAATTTTGCCTTCAATTTTGTTTGCTTTGTTTTGCTTTGTTTTGGCTTTCTGGGTCAGGTAAATGCTCATCCAGCAATGCCCAGATGAATTTCTCTTGGCAGTGCTCAGGGAGAACATATGGGATGACAGAGATGGAACCCGAGTTGGCCATGTGCAAAGACAAATGCCCTACCCTTTTATCATTCAGGCCCAACCCTAAATTTTGTTTGAGAAAAAAAATGGTTTTCTCTCCCTCAGGGTTGCCATAGAGTGGGGCTATCTGTATCATTTGTGCAGCACCAGGATTAAGTGAATGTTCTCTGTTGTTCCTGGAAATTCTAAGCCACTGAACCACCTTCCAGCCCACCCTTAGGCTTGGAATATTTATGGAAGCATTACTGTCATGATGTTCAGAACTTTATAATGTCCAAGCCAAACAACTTATTCAATGTAATATTTTATATCTAAGTTTGTAGTTTAAGGAGAAGGTGTTTTGCTTTCGCTTTTGGCTTTGGATTTTAGTGAAGTAAATGGTCTTATTTAAGAAATAGGAAATATTTACTTTTTACCACAGAGTAACAAAAGAGAAATTTTTGTACCCCAAGTAGTTGGCAGGTGATTCTAGGATGGAGAGCATTCAGAGAATCTTACTATTGCCTGTTGGAAAATTGTACTGGTTCTGAATGAAACGCTGTGCTAGAGAGGGTGGAAACAATTGTGTCACAGTCTCATTTATTGGTATTACAAAGCAAATTTCCTGAGCACATACTATGGACGGGCAAAATAATGTTGCTGCAGTATTGTCAGGTGAGGACTGCTGTGTTTGATTAGATCAGCTCTATGTGTGACAAAGAACTTCTAAGTTCTAATATAACTCAACAGAATAGTTTCTAAAAGCAACCAGTTATACTACTTAGAAAAGCAACTTAAAGTAACCACTTAAGGAACTTAAAACACATAGTTAAGTGTTCCACTATGAGTATGCACAACTGTATCTGTGATTTATAAATGGTTTTTTTAGCAAGAAATCAGTTAAATAATTACATGCTCTTCCCTCAAGCAGGATCTTTGCTTTCTCCTTGTTTCTATAACTGTTCTTCATTTTTAAATTTTTGGCTTTACTGCTCCCCCCTAGCACTGTGTATAAATGAGACTGCAGTATTTTGTTTTTGCTTTAGTAGTTTTATCAGGGTGTGAAATAATTTTGCTTGTTTTCTGGTGTACTGTCAATCACTTGGGGAGATGTTCCAGAATCATCTTATTCACTCTGAAAATTCACTTTGGGAAATGCTGTATCTCATCTCACATAAAACTATGGTTGATGACTTTATGCTGATATATCTCTCTAAAAAATTACAAATAATTTTTTCGTGATAAAAGAAGCAGGAAATGCATTTTACCCAATAATTTTTAAACATATGGTAGTGACAAAGTCATTTACCACTCAAATACAGAAAACGATATAAGAATTCTCCCCATTACAATTCAAGTGACTTGTGTATACCCCCATAAAACACGTTTTGTTAGTTAAGCACAACTACTTTATTCCACTGAAAGATTATCACATATATTGAATGATCAGGTAATTAGTAAAACATAGACCTCTTGCCATGTATACTTATCTTCCTCAGACTCTCTCTTGGATTCACGTCATCCTTCCTTCCTCAAGGTTGTCAAATAGGTCCACTAGCATTCTATTTCATGGTGTTAACTATGAATAAACTGAGCTGCGCAGGAGGAAGAGAACAGTGTGGAATGCCTTCAAGAGCATCACAAAAAAAAACTAAGAGGACAAAGAAGCTCTAGCTCCAAGCACATCTCTTCCACTCCATCATTCTCCCTGCATTAACATATGCCTCAGAGACCTGGGACCTATGAAAGCAGGATGAGAATGCTATTCGGGTCTCCCAAAGAGGAATCAAAAGAGCTATGCTGGGAATATCACCTCACTCAAGTGAGAGAAGGAATCTGGAGTTCCAACCTCCATTGATGATCAAGAGTCAGGGACACTGTCTCATTTGCCAAGGCGTCGGAGAACAGATGGGCTGAACATGTTATGCGACTTGGAGACGACCGCTGGACTAGAGCCATTACTGACTGGATTCCACTGGACATCAAAAGATCATATGGCCGCCCACCTACAAGATGATCAGATTTCTTCTTCAAGACACTGAGCGAATGGTTTGAGTCTCTTTGTATTTCTGGAGCTAGCAGATGCCATTAGGCTACACTGACACATGACAGGGACAAATGGAAACGTCACTGGCCCCCACTCGAGCAAATCAATGAATAATGGGATGACAAGTGATCAAGTGAACTAGGAATTAAAAAAAAAAGAATAGCGTCTAAGGGATAGCCAGTGACTCAAGGGAATTCCACCAACGAACATCTTTCCTGACATCTTATAGCTCTCCAATGGGAACATAAAACATAATAAATGATATCCACTTTCTGCAAAAAGAGCCTACCTAAATACCCCTTCACTCCTAAGTGCCCTTCATTCTTTTTTTTATCACTTATCACTTATCTTCCCATTGTTCATCGATTTGATCGAGTGGGCACCAGTAACATCTCCATTTGCCACTGTCGTGGTGCAAGTGTAGCCCAATGGCATCTGCTTGCTTCAGGAATATGAAGAGCCTCAAACCATTCCTTCAGGGTCTTGACGAAAAAAGTCTAACCATTTCATAGGTGGGCGGCCACGCCGTTTTTTACATCCATGGAATCCAGTCTGTAACGTCTCTAGTCCGGTGGCCATCCCTAAACCACATTACGTAAGGGGCCCATCTGATTTTCATCATCTTGGCAAATGAGACGTTGTTTGCCAATTCTTTCTTCAAGAAATCTTATTTTGTTTATTTATTTTTTGCTTTTTTGGGTTACACCCAGCAATGCTCAGAGGTTACTCCTGGCTCCACACTCAAGAATTCTCCTGGCAGTGCTCTGTGGTCCATATAGGATGCAGGGGATGGAACTTGGGTCGGCCTGCAGAGAATAAGGCAAATGCCCTACCTGCTGTGCTATTGCACTGGCTCCACAAAGTGTCCTTAAAATAAAATGCCGCTATTTGTTTACTCAGTAGAATAATCCTATATTTAACAGACTGTTTCCTGCAACCTCCTTTGATGCTCTGAGTTCTCTACATCAAAGCCTGTATGTGCAGTATCTCTTTCTAATTAGCATGATAAAATAAAGTTGTTGATTAATGACTGATCAGCAGCATTTTTAAAAATTAGGGACATAGTTGTAGGCAGGCACACGTTATTTAGTTTCCATTTCACACTTTTCACAGGCATACTTTAAAAAGTATAAAAGGTCTTGCAATATATACCAAAGCAGTATGAGTTTCAGTTTACATTTCATGTTTGTAAACCATATATATATATATATATATATATATATATATGCATAGGTCTTATACCTTAACTACTCAAACAAATGTAAAATCACCAAAATATTTAACTTATCTGCACAAAATCCCATGAACTCATCCTCAGTCAAATATCCCTTTTATTTTTAAACAATCACTTATATACTTTACTTTGGCTGAGAGAATTAAGTTTATGCAACCAGCATATGTTTCCTCACAGCTTTTATTCCCCATGGCTTTTCCCATAATCAATAAATAGCGCAATATACAATCAGGATACCACATACTTGAAGAGATTTCCAAATGCTGGCTCAAAGATAGATAAGCTATACAAACCATGTAAATCAGGCATAGGAAATTTTACCTTTCTGACTGTTTATTCCTTATCTCCATCAATGATCCTTAGTCATTTTGATTATTTTCGAGCCAACCTGAATAAGCATTTAGAACAGTGTTTTCCAGAGTGGGTTATATCATTCAATCTGGTGTGGGAATTGGCAGGGAAGCCGATGGGTAGTAGCCTTGAGTTCAATTGGAAGGGCGCTGTTTTCTTAAAGAAAATTGATTATCAGGGGATGCTGGTTGTTTTGCTTCTGTTTTTCTTTTAAGAAGGTCATAATAAGCCCTATATGTTTGGTAAACTGAAAATTTTGCTGCTCAACTCTTTTTACCTCATTTATTTATATGGAGTTGTCAGATGGTATCTTTTATTCTAAGAAATAATTTTTAATGAGTATAAGAATAACTTTTAATTTTACTTAAGAAGAATTATGGTGTTAAAGACTAATTCTATGCAAATGTTGCTGCTAATTACTAATGAGCCTCATCCACCTCATTAAACATCTCTCCCTTGAGGACTTGTAAAAAGTATACAAGTGTTTCCAATTTCTGTCTATGCTTAAATATAATAAAACAACATACCTTTGGAGCCCTTAGAATTACATACTTTAATTGATCCTCTCCAAATAGGTCAAGGAGAGTAAGTTAAGAATTTATTATTAAATGGGTTAAAGTTATTGAATGTCAGCTGCTGAAAGAAAATAGAGGAAAATCGCTACTTAAAAAAGAGGATAAAGTCCAACATGCTGGTTTTTTTCTGTACCAAGAAACACCTTCATGACTCTACTAATTTCTTTTAAACATATTTAAACATTTTTTTCTAAATCTATTTCTACTTAAGGTTAGTTGTAAAATCCATTTTGCTTAAAATGTTATTTTCTTTCCTCAGTTAATACTAATTATCATGCAGAAGTTGTTTCAAACTTTTTAATTAAAAAATTAGGCTTTGGGGCCTCACCAGTGTTGTTCATGGATTACTCTTAGCTCTACACTCAGAGATCATTCCTGGCAGACTCATGAGACCATATGGGGGTGTAAAGGATCAAATCCATGTCAGCATGAAACAGTGTTCATGTCAAAGGGATGTAGTATCTCTCTAGCCTAAGATTCAAATTATTCTTCCAAGGTAAACCCCATGTAAAGTCCCACATTTAACACCAAACATTAGCCAAGTGGCACTAATGCTGGCTGACTTCGACCGAGAATGTGGAAAGATAGGAGTACAGCTGAATCTAAAGAAAACTATGTTTATGAAAAATGAACTTGTTCCAGAGGCCCCATTCACTCTCAATGGAACAGACATCTCTGAATGCAGCAGTTTTGTGTACCTAGGTCGAGAAGTTAACATGATGAATGACCTAAAACCTGAGCTGCATAGGGAGGAAGAGAGCGGCATGGAATGCCTTCAACGTTATCGAAGAAATAGCTAAAAGGACAAAGAACCCTCCGGCTCCGGGCACATCTCTTCGACTCCATCATTCTCCTTGCATTAACATTTTTATTGTATTTATCCACCATGAGATATACAATTAAAAAGATGTTCATGTTTGGGTTTCGGTCATACAGTGTTCCAGCACCCATCCTTCCACCAGTGCCCATTTCTCACCACCAATGTCCCTGATTCCTACCCCCTTCCTCTAGCCTGCCTCTATGGCAGGATCTTTATCTCTTTTCTCTCTTTCTCTTTCTCTCTTCCTTCTCTGACATAGTGTGTATTTTAATACATACACTTAGAGGTTACCATGTGTATCTTTTTACCTGTATTTAATGCTCAGTTCTAGGTTGGTAACTTCTGACTCCCATACATTTGTGGTAATTTCCACCTTAGACAAGATGTCCTGATCCATGTATATTTCACCTGACCTTGGATATTGGTTTCATATATATATGAAAGAAGTGAACTATAAAAGAAATATAAAAGAAAGAAGAAGTCAACTTCTTCACTTTTTTGGGAGTGAAGCAGGCATAGCTGAGTTGGGCCTCCAGCTGTAAACCATAGCAGTGAAAGAGTTTGACTGGAAATTGAAAATTTTAGTTCAACAGAACTATATGGCACTTTAGAGTCTGCATTGCCCAGACATTGGTGATGCCTCAGTACTGTGGGTCATAATTGGGGTGACACAATCCTGTATGACTATGAACTGTGCAAATCATTTTAGTTCTGTATGCCTCTGCTTGTTTTCTTTTATAGGAGACTGGAGAGCTCCCATATGGGGCTCAGGGAGTCTAGGCACCCTTTCAAATGACTTCTTTGACAACATTCCAACAAGCGATTTAATGCTACAGTCTGAGAATGTACAACTTCTGAGGTCCTTCAGGAACAGGGACCCCGAGAACTAACCCATTGGTGCCTCAAGACCTCTTCAGTTACACTCAGCAATGCTCTGAAGACCATGTGGTGCTCGAGATCTAACTGGGGCTAGCCACATACAAGGCAAATTCCTTAATACCCGAACTGTCTCCGCATCCTTGCTTATGTTTGGGTACCTATAAGTAGAGGTAATTGATAAAAACAAAAACATCCTCTTTTGTATCAAGTTACTAAAATATAACCCATTTGAATTGCTATTCAAATTGTTATTTTTCAAGCTCTTGATGGCTCAAGAGGTTGGAGTGCAGGGTCCGGAATGATAGTAGAGCATGTACTTGCTACCAGCTTCGACCACCAGCACCAAATATGGTCCCCTGGACATTTCGAGGAGTGATCCCTGAGTGCAGATATATATATATATATATATATAATGTATATATACCTAATATAATTATAATATATTATATATAATATATATTATGAAACATATATACATAAGTCTTGCAAATAGATGAAGTCATTCTGTATCTGTCTTTTTTTCCTTCTGGCTAATTTCATTCAACATGATCTTCTCCATGTCCTTCCATTTATAGGCAAATTTCATAACTTCATTTTTTCCTAACAGCTTCATAGTATTCCATTGTGTAGATGTACCAAAGTTTCTTTATCCAGTCAATAGTTCTCAGGCACACTAGTTGTTTCCAGATTCTGGCTATTGTGAATACTGCTGCTATGAAAATATAAGTGCGGAAGTGTTTGCACTGTGTGTTTTTGGCTTACCAGGGTATATCCCCAGGAGTGGTGTGGCTGGGTATAATGAGAGCTCAATCTCTAGTCTTTGGAGGAATGTCCATATTATTTCCAAAAGGCTGTACCAG
>JAJIBD010018811.1:0-12143 GCA_021461705.1 Cryptotis parvus | reverse complement strand
CAAGCTCTGCTGTGTGGGTGGGATACTCTTGTAGTTGCCTCTCATCTCATGCATGTATTGGTGAACCGAGCGGCCAGGGAAGGATCAGATTTTCTGATGAACTGTAGAGTCCAGAGTTTGAATATGGCAGCCCTCTATGGTGTTGGGGTTTCTCTGGCTTCTTGTGAGACTCTGCTGGGATGGCCGGCCAGGGCTAGAACTTGCCTTCCATCCTGGGCGCCTCATGATCAGCTGGGAACAGGGAGAAGCAGTTAGCAGTTCTACCCCCATATCTCTGAGTCTCTGGACCAGAGCGGTAGTCCAGTGGGTAGGGAGTTTATCTTGCATGTAGCCAACACTTGTTTGATCCCTGGCATCCTGTATGGTGCCCTGAGCATTGCTAGGGGTAATTCCTGAGTGAAGAGCCAGGAGTAACCCCCTGAGCATTGCCGGGTGTGACCTAAAAAGGGAATAAATAAATACATACATACATACATACATATAAATATATGATATATTATATACTTATGTATGTATATACATATGTTATATTAAACCATTATTAGATGAGTGGTGGGCAAATATTATCTCCAATTGTCTTCTGGTTTTCATTATTTTGAAATGCAAAAAATTTGTAATTAAAATAGTATCATTTGTTTATCTTTGGTTCCACTAGCTTGGTCTATAGAATTTTATAGTGAGGATTTCTTTAACTTCAATGTCATTGAGAGTTCTGCCTATGTTTTCTTATATATACCTTATGGATTTAGGCATGATATCAGGTCCTTTCTTTAATTATATAATTTCTTATAAAGTTGTTGATAGTTGAATTTTAGATGTATTATATTTCAATACTACTCCACCTCCAGTGTTAACTTCCCTCCATCAGTAGTTCCTATTCCCTCCTCACCTCCAACTCCTGCCACTTTCTGCCTGTCATCTTGACAGCTACATTACAAGGTGGCAGTACCTGCACCTGTAAATCTCATATTTTCAGTGTCTTGAGTCTGTATTTCCTATATCATGAACAAATATCACCAGCATGACTGAATCCCTGATGCCTATTCTTTTTTGCTCTTTTTCAGTCACAACCAGTGATGCTCAAGGGGTAACTCCTGGTTCTAAACCCAGGAATTATTCCTGGTGGTGCTTGGGGACTAAATGGGATGCTGACGACCAAATCTGGGTTGGCCACATGCAATGCAAGTGCACTACACACTGTGCTATCACTCCAGCCCTAATCTGTTCTAATTTATTTACTCTTCTTTCCAATTGTCCTTCTCTGGGAACACTGGAGTTCAATCACCTAGACATTTTACTGCAATTTTATCATCCATTATTCTATATCCCAGAGATAAGTTAAATCATCCTGTTTATATTTCTTCTGTCTTACTGCACTCTATGTGTCTTCCAGTTCCAACCATATCCAACTTTTTTTTTTTGCTTTTTGGGTCACACCCGGCAATACTCAGGGTTTTCTCCTGGCTCTGCACTCAGGAATTACTTCTGGCGGTGCTCGGGGACCATATGGGATGCCGGGGATCGAACCTGGGCCGGCATGGGCCAGCCGCATGCAAGGCAAATGCCCTAACTGCTGGATTATCACTCCGGCCCCAATATCCAGCAAATTTTAAGATTTCATCTTTCCTTGCAGCTGAACAGTATACAATTTTGTATATATATACCATATCTTCATAACCCTTTTATCTGTATTTGGACACCTAGGTTAATTCCTTGATATCGATATATTTAACCCAATTTGATTTGAGTTTTGCATATGGCATTATAAAGAGATCTTATTAAAAGTTACTTCAACAAATGGTGCTGGGAAAATGGGCAACTATATGTAAAAAAGGAACTCAAATCTATCTCTAAGTTGAAGCATAAAAGTCAGGTTAAGTTGGATAAAAGCTTCAATATCAGGCCTGAACCCATAATGTACATGGATGAAAATGTAGACAGCTCCCTCCATCAAACGGAAACTAAAGGCATCTTTAAAGATTAAATACCACTGAGAAAGCAAGAGGAAGCAAAGGTAAACCAATGGGACTAAATTAAACTAAGAACCTCTGCACCTAAAAAGAAATGATGACCAAGATATAGAAATGGCCCATGCAATGGAAAAATTATTTACTCAATACTCACCAGATAAGGGGTTAATATCAAAGGCACTGGTAGAAAATATTTGAAAAAACATCCAATCCATCCAAAAATGGGAGAAGTACTGAAAAGAAAATTCCTCAAAACACAAGTACAGGTGGCCAAAAGGCACACAAAAATACATCATTAATTTAGGGAGATGCATATTTAAAGAACAATGAGATAACATCTCACACCAGATACTGGCATACATCTAAAGGAGCAAGAAAGACAAATGCTTGAAGAATAGGATTCTCATTCATTTGTTGGAAGGAATGCCAACTGGACCAGCCTTTTTTGTTAAATAGTAAGGGACTTCCTCAAAACACTATAAATTGAACTTTCATACTTGCCCAGTAATATCACTTTATGTAATATAACCCAAGGACCCTAAACACACAACACAAATGCCGTCTGCACTCTATGTTCATTGCAACATTATTTACTATAGTCAGAATATGGAAACAAGACTATAGTACATCTAAACAGTGGGATATGGAAATGAAGTATTAATATGAAAATTTTTCCACCAGGAAAAATGAAATGATGAAATTCACTTATTAATGGATGGACATGGAGAGCATTATGCTGAGTGAAATGAATCAGAAGTAGAGAGACACAAATAGAATGATTGCACTCATTTTGTAGGATATAAAAAATATAGTATGAGACTAATACCCAAGGGCAGTAGAAATAAGAGACAAGCCGGATTGGTTCAAGATGGAAGCCTTCCTCAAGTGGTGGGGAAGAAGAGAGTTGGGATAGAGAAGGCATCACTATAACAAATATATTTAGAAATAGTCAGTCTGGATAAGAACTGCATGCTAAAAATAGGTAGAGGAACAAACATGATAACCTCTAAGTATCTGTACTCAAACCATAATGCCGAAAAAGAGAGAGTATTTGGCCATACCACCTTGAATGTACCAGATCTTGTCTGATCTCAGAAGTTAAGCAGGGTAGAGTCTACTTAGTACTTGGATGGAAGACTGTCTGGGAATACCAGGTGCTGTAGGCTTTAAGAGATAAGAGAGAGAGAGAGACAAAGTGTCTGTCATAGAAGGCTGGGTCTGTGTGTGTGGGCTGGCTGTAGGGAAACTAGGCACATTGGTGGTGGAAAATGAACACTTCCTTTGAGAATTTCCCTCAAATTCTGTTTCTGCACTTTATCTTGAAAGTTACTGATTCTGTTCTCAGTTGTTATTGTGCTTCTGAGGACTTCAGTGAGGTTTTCATTTCACCTATCAGATCTCTCAGTTCTCGATTTTCTATTTGTAGTTTTCTCGTTTCTGTTCTCTTATCCCATGTTGCTGCAATGGTACCAAAGAGTTCCAAGTTGGTGGTCATTCTGGGAGTTCTCTTCTTAAACTTTGCAGGTTTTTCTCCCCATTGCGTGAAGTAGAATTTTTGCATGAAGGGAGACGGTGGTCCGATCCTGTTTGGAATTTGGGGATGACAGCAACATCGGTCAGACAAAACACTTTCGATTGAAGATTATGTGGTCAATTTCATTGTGGAACTGTGGAACTGTCTTCAATCTGGCAAGAACTCCACTCAGCAGATGAGCCTATCACAGCCCGGATCATCGACACCCACCCTGCAGCAGTTTTTTCAATCCAGCCGAGCTATGGTGATCCAGAGACTCACAGACATGGGGCAGAGCTGCTACTTGCTCTCCCAGTGCCCAGCAGCATCCTAGGCGACCAGGAGGGATGGCGGGTTCTAGCCCTGGCCCACTACCCCAGCAGAGCCTCGCAAAAAGCGAGCCTACCCCCCCTCCCACTCCATGAGGGTTGCCATTTTCCATATCCGGACTTCCCTCTCATCAGAATTCCACCCATCAGATGAGCCCATCACAGCCAGGCTTGTGCAGCCGCTCATCAATGAATGCTGTATTTAGAGGTGACTACAAGAATATGCCACCCTCACGGCAACCCTGGAAAGCTGCCTGTGTCATATTTGATATGCCAAACACGAGTAACAATTATATGAGGTCATTCCCATGACCTGATATAATGGTTTGATGCTTTTTATGTTCCTGGAGCAAGCAGATGTCCTTAGGCTCTACTAGCATGAGACAGGACATACGGAGATATTACTGGTGCCTGCTCGAGCAAATAGATGATGAATGGGAAGATAGTGATAGTGATATTGAACTGTCCACCAGGGGAGTCCCATGTTCAACATTTCGATTAAGCATTCTGAGACTGTGAGTTCCTATGAATGGTCTTGGTGGACATTCTACAAAGAAATAGAATTTTCAAAGAAGTAGAATTCACCATTCTACGGAAGAAGTGATCATCAATGTCAAAAGAGGGGTTCCTCAGGGTGATACCATTTCAACAAAACTCTTCAGCGCAACCCTCCAGAACATCATGCGACAATTAGAATGGGAAGGAATGGAGTGAAGATAGAAGGTCGGCAACAACACCACCTCTGCTTCGCTGATGACATCATTCTAATAACACCAAATATTAGCCAAGCGGTACAAATGCTGGCTGACTTTGACCAAGAATGTGGAAAGATAGGTCTACAGCTGAATCTCAACAAAACTATGTTTATGGGAAATGAACTAGTTACAGAGGCCCCATTTACATTCAATGGAACAAACATCTCTGAATGTAGCAGTTATGTGTACCTAAGTCGAGAATTCAACATGAATTCAACATGATGAGCTGCGCAGGAGGAAGAGAGTGGCATGGAATGCCTTCAGAAACATCTGGAAAATAGCAAAAAAGACAAATAACCTCCAGCTTCAGGCACATCTCTTCAACTCCACTGTTCTCCTGCATTAACATACGCCTCAGAGACCTGGGCCCTACAAAAGCTGGACGAGAATGCTATTCGGATCTCCCAAAGAGGAATTGAAAGAGCTAAACTTGGAATATCACGCCTCACTCAAGTGATAGAAGAGATCTGTAGTTCCGACCTCCGTCTCCGTTCCAGAGTCAGGGAAGCTGTCTCCTTTGCCAATACACCTAAAATCAGATGGGCTGGACATGTAATCCGATTTGGAGACAACCGCTGGACTAGAGCCGTTGCTGATGGATTCCACGGGATGTCAAAAGATCACGTGGCCTCCCACCTACAAGATGGTCAGACTTCTTCGTCAAGACCCTGAAGGAACGGGTTGAGGCTCTTCTTATTCCTGAAGCAACCAGATGCCATTGGGCTACACTGGTACGTGATAGTGTCTAATGGAAATGTTACTGGTGCCCGCTTGAGCAAATCGATAAATAACAGGATGTCAAGTGATTAAGTGATCAACTTCTCTTATCCCTGGTATTCAATTCTTGGTCTGTTCTGTTGTTTCTTTTGAGGTTATTAAACATCTTAAGCATTCCCGCTCTAAAGTTCTTTTCAGAGAGGTTATATAGGTGCTATTTACTGGTTAAATTTTCTCCCACTATATTTGGTGGAGTTCTCAGCTGTTTTACCACTGTTCCTTTTGTAGCTTGAATGTGTATCATTTCCACTTCACTGTCAGCATCGCTCCAACTTCAAGGTGCTCTGTGAGAAACTTCGATAGAAGTTTGTGCCTTCTACACTGCAACTGGCTTCTGACCTGTGGACATTGCCAGGTTGCTTCAGTTCATGTGTGGTTTTCTATCCTCTCTAGGGACATGGGGGAAAATGCAATATTTGTGAACATTTGGGAATCCATAATTCATAACGCTTTGTTTGCCCACTCTGGAATGAAATAATTCATTTCATTATTTTAATTCCCCATATATATGCCATTGATTTCATTTCATATCTTTAATTTAGGTCGAGTTTCTAACATTCAGAATCATGAACAGCACAATAAAGCTATAAGTTATATTTATTATATATAAAAAGGCACCTCAAATTTAATGTTTTGTTTTGACATTTTATTTTTTTAAATTTTTTATTATACCACCGTGAGACATACAATTACAAAGGTGTTCACAATTGGTGCTTGGTAATACAGTATTCCAGCACCCATCCCTCCACCAGTGTCCCATTTATACCACCAATGTACCCCACCCCTCCCTCCACCCCCAGGCTGCCTCAATAGCAGGTACCCCAGTTTCCTCTCTTTCTCTCTCTCTGTCTCTCTATCTGCATCTCTCTCCCTCTTCTTTTACACATTGTGGCTAGCCCTGCAGATATTTAGAGTTTATCACTTAAGTCTCTTTGTTTATATTCAATGGTGAGTTTTAATCTGCCATTACCATTTCCCCACATTTAGTAAAACACTGGTATCTATTTATATCCTATTAATGAATGCAGTCATTCTATATCTGTCCTTTTCCTTCCAACTAATTTCACTTAGCATGATAGTTTCCACGTCCATCCATTTGCAGGTAAATTTCATAATTTTATCTTTTCTGACAGCTGCTTAGTATTCCATAGTGTAGATGAACCACAGTTTCTTTAGCCAGTCCTCTGTTCTCGGGCATTTAGGTTGTTTCCAGATTCTAGCTATAGTGAATAGTGCAGAGATGAATAAAGAAGTACAGATAGTGTTTCTGCTATGTGCTTTTAGGTCTCTTGGGTATATTCCCAGGAGTGCTATTGCTGGATCAAATGGGAGCTCAATATCTAATTTTCAGAGAAATGCCCATATTGTTTTCCAAAAGGGCTGGACCAGTCAGCACTCCCACCGTGGATCAGAGTCCCCTTTTCCGTACATCCATGCCAGCACCGGTTGTTCTTTCTGTTTTCGATGTGTGCTAGTCTCTGTGGTTGAGATGGTACCTCATTGTTGTTTTGATTTACATCTCCCTGATGATTAAAGATGAAGAGCACTTTTCATATGCCTTTTTGGTCATTCGAATTTCTTCTTTTTGGAAGCTTCTGTTCATTTCTTCTCCCCATTTTTTGATGGGGTTGACTGTTTTTTTTCTTGTGAAGGGCTACCAGTGCCTGATATATCCTGGATATTAAACCCTTGTCAGATGGGTATTGTGTGAATATCCTTTCCCACTCTGTGGATTGTCTTTGTATCTTGGTCACCATTTCTTTTAAAGGTGCAGAAGCTTTTCAATTTTATATAATCCCATTTGTTTATCTTTGCTTCCATTTGCTTGGTCAGTGGTGCGTCGTCTTCAAAGATACTTTTAGTTTCGATGTCGTAGAGTGTTTCACCTATGTTTTCTTCGATATACCTTAATATTCATGTCTGATGTTGAGATCTATAATCCATTTTGATCTGACTTTTGTGCATGGCGTTAGAAGGAGGTCTAAGTTCATTTGTTTACATGTAGCTGCCCAGTTTTCCCAGCACCATTTGTTGAAGAGGCTTTCTTTGCTCCACTTAATATTTTTTTGCTCCTTTATCGAAGACTAAGTGGTTGTCTATTTGAGAGTGTGTTTCAGGATATTCAATTCTATTCCATAGGTCTTGGGTCTGTCTCTATACCAATACCACACTGTCTTAATTACAACTGCTCTGTAGTACAGCTTGAGGTTGGGGAAAGTGATTCCTCCCATCTTCTTTTTCCCAAGGATTGCTTTAGCTATTCGTGGGGGTTTATTATTCCATACAAATTTCAGAAGTGTTTATTCAATTTCTTTGAAGAACATCATGGGTATCTTTATAGGGACTGCATTGAATCTGTATTAAGCTCTGGAGTATTACCATTTTGATAATGTTAATCCTTCCAATCCATGAGCAGGGAATGTGTCTCCATTTCCTCAGGTCTTCTTTTATTTCCTGAAGTAACGTTTTGTAGTTTTATTTGTAGAGATCCTTTGACATTTTTTTTATGACTCGTCGTAATTTTCCCTTCCAAACCTCACCCTACATAAACCCTCACCACTTTCACCAAGACTAGAGATAGTTTTGATGTTTCTTGGAAGTTTGTTTTCTTTAATTAATTTTCCAGATGTATATAACCAGCCAATAATTGTCTTTTACTTCCAAAATTATTTCTCCAAGTGCAAACACCTCAAGTTACAGACATATTTATCTTAAAAAAGTACAATATCATCCTTATTCCATTAGTTATGCACATTATAGATCCTTTTCCTGGGTAACTGTTGATTTATAATTATTTCAGTTTTAGCGTTTAAATGATGCTGCTAGGGATATGAAGGTATAAAAACAGCATTTTCCTGTCTTTCAGCTAAATGTCTAGAAGTGGAATTGCTGGATTAAATTATGTAAGGATATTAATTTCATTTACCATAGCTTTCAGCAGTTTTTATTCCCACCAATTGTGTTCCAGAGTTCCTTTACCTCACATCCTCCACACTTTTCAAATAATTTTACATGGGCTTTTCTCATAGGTATGAGGAAAGATCTCCTTGTGGTGTTTGTTTGCATTTCTCTAATAGTACATGGTATTGATCATTTTATTATGTACCCATAGTCATCCGTATGTCTTCTCTGGAGAAGTTTTTTAGTCCCTTAATTTGCTCATTTTTAACCTGCTTGTGAGTTTTTATATGTTGTTGGGCTCTTTTAATTCTTTATAAGTTTTGGAGGTTAGTCCTTCAGACATATGATGTGCAAGTGCTTTCTTTCTTATTTTCTTGCTGATTTAGTTTGATGCTGTACTATATGCTTATTTTGAAATTTGATACTGTTATTTTCACTTATTTTGTTTGTGATTTCCTTTCTATTGGATTTAAATATCTTTTAGGTAAAAGTCTTGCACTTATATCATGCAGGTCCTATTTTACTTCTCTGGCTTCTCAAAACTATGTCAGATGCTTCTAATATCATCCCACAACCACCATCACTTCTCTTTTATAAAATATTACAACTACTTCTTTTTCTGAATAACACCAGAAATAGAAAAGAAACTATAATTAGTTTTCTTTTGGTTTCACTTATCATTCGAAGGCTCTCTAGAGACCTGACTTTCTAATTCTATTTAACACAGAATATGCCTAAAGTAAGCATGACTTCTCAGGGCACTAGAAAAATGTCTGAGTATAAAATCAGAGGAATATGGGGTCATGCCAGCCTGTTGCAAGTACATCAGCACAGTTATCTGAACCAGTTAAAAAAAAGTGTCGACTATTCATGCCCCATTTGTGTTCCTTTTTAGTTTGGTAGAATTGCATCACAACAACCAATGCATTTGCCGTTTTTAGGAGACCTTGAAGTTTCATCGAGGATATTCATACCTCTCTGGGTAATTCGTATTCTGTACTGTAATGTATGATTTTATAGGGTCATATTTGGAAACAGAGTACATTGACACTGACCTTTTTCTAAGTGGCTGCGTTTGCAAACGTCATAGAAAATGCATTTATAAATTGCTCATTCATGTTCAGAGGCAGCAGAAGAAAAATGTGCTGGGATTTGACAATAGTAGAAAAAATAGTACAGAAAAGAGAGCAGGGGCATAGAGACAAAATGAATAAGGTCATTTTTCTTTGAAAAGATGAATGCTTCCTCGTTTAGATAATGGATCTATATTCTATTAATTCTTGCTTGAATATGTTTGTTTTTTCCATTGTTTCTTTTGACATAGGTGAGGATAAAAGTACCTTGTTTTAGCTCTGCATCTATCATAAAGTACCTAGTGTCCTTTGAAAAGTCCTCTCTCTGGGAATTAATTTTATCCTCTGTAAATTGAAGGGGTTAGACTAAATTATCTCTATGCTGCCTTCCAACTCTAACATTTGACATTTCTGTGATTTATAATTGAGTACATTTCTGCACAGTGTAGTGGAAACTTGATCTCATATGACAAGAGGGTGGATAGTAGAAATAGTACGATATATTTTCAACTAACACAGTGGGTTCTGTGCACGTGTTTTAATGCATATTTCATGAAGTTTTCCCATTTCCAGCTTAGATAGAGTTAGTGACAATAGAATTGCTTTCAGCCTAATAGGTTTGCCTATGTTTAGTTTGTGGGTAGGGGGCTTATTACAGAAGAGTTCTGTTAGCTAAGAGGTGCCATCTGGAGGGAGATGGTAGAGGAGGATCTTGAAGGAGAGGGAAACAAATGAAGGGGAAAAATATTGAAAATAGCTTGAAGTAATATGATTAATAAAAGTTTTCCTAATGCATAAATGGTTAAAACTTGTCAACTAAATAAAAATGAATTTGTGCTATATCCTTGTTGCAAATTTTCTCAGGTTCACCTTCAAACTATCCACTGATTCATTGATCTAGTAATGTGGGAATTAAATAAGTTTAAAAACTTTTGTTCGATATTAAGGAAAAGTAAATGGAGTGAGAGGAATGGCCATAAATGCTTTCAAGTTCTCATCCAAAATAGTCTTACTAGTAAAAACAAACAAAACCATCTGGATTTAGAGAGAAAGGACCAGATTAGCTACAGTATTTTAGCTCCACCAATTCCCCACTCATGCTATTATGCTTGTAGTTCAGCCTTCCTTCCTTCCTTTCTTGATTCCTTCCTTCCACTTTTTCTTTCTTTCTTTCTTTCTTTCTTTCTTTCTTTCTTTCTTTCTTTCTTTCTTTCTTTCTTTCTTTCTTTCTTTTCTTTCTTTCTTTCTTTCTTTCTTTCTTTCTTTCTTTCTTTCTTTCTTTCTTTCTTTCTTTCTTTCTTTCTTTCTTTCTTTCTTTCTTTCTTTCTTTCTTTTTCTATCTTTCTATCTTTCTTTCTCCTTTCTCTTTCTCTCTTCTTTTTCTCTTCTTTCTCTCTTTCTTTCTCTTTCTTTCTTTCTTTCTTTTCTTTCTTTCTTTCTTTCTTTCTTTCTTTCTTTCTTTCTTTCTTTCTTTCTTTCTTTCTTTCTTTCTTTCTTTCTTTCTTTCTTCCTTCCTTCCTTCCTTCCTTCCTTCCTTCCTTCCTTCCTTCCTTCCTTCCTTCCTTCCTTCCTTCCTTTCACCTTTCCTTTCTTTCTTTCCTTCCTATCATTTGCTTCTTCATTTCATCAATATCTCTTGATAGGCTCATTTCTATATAATACCTCTCAGGTTACTTTTACCTCTCAGTAAAATACTCAAGTACTGGGGTCGAAGAGATAGCCAGCGGGTGCGGCGTTTGCCTTGCATGCGGCCGGCCTGTGCCGGCCCGGGTTCTATCCCCAGCATCCCATATGGTCCCGAGCACTGTCAGGAGTAATTCCTGAGTGCAAAGCCAGGAGTAACCCCTGAGCGTCTCTGGGTGTGACCAAAAGCAAAAAAAAAAAAAAAACTCAAGTACTTATTTGAGTATTTTTATTCCTTGATGTTTATTACTCACATACGAGAGATCACTTTGAATCTGTCCCTCTCTGCCTTACTTTAAGCAGGATGAAACCTTCAAGCTCCACATACATATTAGCAAATCTTTTTTTGTTTTTCTCTTTAAATGGTTTAATGTTTTTTGAATTTTGTTAAAGCACTTGATTTGGAAAGATTTTGAAAAAAATTATTATGCCACAATGAGATATACAATTACAAAAAGTGTTCACATTTTTTTTCAGTCATGCAGTATTCCAGCACTCTTCCCTCCACCAGTGCCCCATTCCCACCACCAATGTCCTCACATTCCCTCCCACCCACCCCAGCCTGCCTCTATAGCAGGCACCTTTTATTGTCTCTCTCTACATTTCTCTGTATCTATCTCTGTCTCTATATCTCTCTCTTCTTTTTACACATTGTGACTTTTCCTATAGACATTTAGGGTTTATCATTTCAGTCTCTTTGTCTCTATTCAATGGTTAGTGCCAGTCTGCTATTACCATTTCCCACACTAAGTAGAACACTGGAATATATTTATATCTCATTATTGAATGTGGTCATTCTATATCTATCCTTGTCTTCTGACTAATTTCATTCAGCATGATAGTCTCCATGTCCATCCATTTGCAGGTGAATTTTATGATTTTGTCTTTTTTCTCACAGCTGCATAGTATTCCACTTTGTAGATATACCATAGTTTCTTTAGCCAGTCCTCTGTTCTCTGGCACTTAGGTTAATATTTTTATCTTTGGGTTTTTTAGACATACAATATTGCAGCACTGATGCCACCACAAGTGCCAAATTCTCTCTACAAATTTTCCTGGTCCTTTCAAAATACCCTCTGTCCCTTCTAGTCTGCCTCCATTAACAGGAACATTTCATTACCTTCTATTTTCCTAAAGCAAAG
>JAJIBD010018809.1:0-12479 GCA_021461705.1 Cryptotis parvus | reverse complement strand
GGAGCAATTCCTGAGTGCAAAGCCAGGAGCAACCCCTGAGCATTGCTGGGTATGACCCAAAAGCAAAAAAAAAAAAAAAAGATTGGAGGAAAAAGCATGTAGGTGTGGTCTGTAGATTAGCCCCCAGGAAACAAAGATCTCAGTGTTTCAGCACCATTGCTTGTTCTGCTCTGACTGTGTGCCAACATCACTCAAGTTTTATAGTTTTTATTCTCCTTACTCATTTGATTTTTTTTTTTTTTTTGCTTTTTTGGGTCACACCCGGGCAATGCTCAGGGGGTTTCCCCTGGCTCTGCACTCAGGAATTACTCCTGGCGGTGCTCGGGGGACCATATGGGATGCCGGGATCAAACCACAGGCCGACTGCGTGCAAAGCGCCCTACCCACTGGGCTATCTCTCTGGCCCTCATTTAATTTTCTTTTTTTTTTTTTTTTTTTTTTTGGGTCACACCCGCGATGCTCAGGGGTTACTCCTGGCTCTGCACTCAGGAATTACTCCTGGCGGTGCTCGGGGGGGACCATATGGGATGCCGGGGATCGAACCCTGGCCGGCACAGGCCGGCGGCGTGCAAGGCAAACACCCTACCCGCTGGGCTATCGCTCCGGCCCCCATCATTTGATTTTCTTAATGTGTGTTTGTTGTTGAACTTTTTAAAATTTGTTTTTTGCCACACCTGCGCTGATATTTGGTCTTAACTCCATGCTCTGCACTTAGGAATTGCTTCTGGCAGTGTTCAGCGGACCATATGGGATGCTGGGGATTGAACCTGGGTTGGTTGCTTGCAAGGCAAAGGCCCTCCCTGCTGTACCATCACTCCAGTCGCCTTATTTAACTCTTTTTTATATGCTGTGTCTGGTATCCTTGTCTCTACAGAAGGATACAGTCCTAATGCAGGCGTGTCTTCTGTTACCTTTATGTCTCTGCTGTGCTCAGTCGCCTCACAGCACACGGTGGCATCCAGGCAGCTTTGCGCTCCCCTGAGATTCCTGGACACGGGAATTGCAGAGTGGGGACCACACAGCGTCATCCACAGTGTCTGTGCCAGGCTCCTGGAGGGGGAGTCAAAGGCTGCTTTTGTCTTGGTAGCTGGATTCCTATGGAGTCTTTTTGTTACGTGTTTAGTGGTTGGTCCTTGCTGTTAGCCGGAATATCCACTATGACCTGCCCTTCCACTCCGGGCATGTTCCACTCCAGCACGGTGCCTGGGTTCTCAGAACTTGACCCCGCAAGTGCAGGACGGGCTCCTACTTCACCCTGGAAGGCTTGATTCTGTTGTAACTCTTGGGACTGCATTAGGCTTTCCAGGTTCAGGTGGAGGGAATAGTCACCGTGACCAGCATGGCGGAAGTGTGACACCCGTGTGGGTTGGGGAGGTGACAAAGGGAGCTCTTCTTTGACAAGTGCATCCTGCCAGCTGTCCTTACGCCACCTAGAATGAAGGCAGGAAGTATTGTCATGTTATTTCAACACCCAGATTGGGGGAGGGGGAAGCAAAGGGCTGGAGCCCCCTGATCTGGTCTCAGCGCTGTTTGGGTGCCTGAGCACTGGTGGATTGTGGCCCCCTCTCAGAACTAAAGTATTAAGCACCCAGGAGGATGAGGCCCAAATTAAGGCATTCGCTCCATCAGTAAGTTTCACCTCGTGGTACTCAAATCATGACCTTCCCTCTTGAGTCTCTTCTCATTCTGTTTCTGGCCTGGGAGTCAGGGAACGTCTCAGACGAAACTTCCAGTCCGGGGCTGTCCCTCTGTGGGTTGTGCCTGCCTGCCCCTCCGGGTGGCTGCAGTGCGGAGAACTGCGTCTCAGTGCCGCTGGCTTTCGCACTGGGATCTCCACACTAGTTGCAGACTGTCTGGAAGTTTATGTGTCTTTGTCGTTTCCTCAGGATGTCCTGTCACAATCAGTTTATGTGGAAGGAAAAGCAAAGCCAATCCCTTTTGCATGCGTAAGATGATGATGTTTTAGCTAATTTACCAAGACCAACTGGTGAACGTTCTTTATTTCATTTTATTCTAATGGCAAGGTAACTCAGTATTTATTTATGATTTGGGGCCACACCCATCTGGTGAGCTCAGGGGCTCTCTTGGCTCTGGTGTCAGCGATCACTCCTGGAGGGTGCGGAGGACCATATATAATACCGGGAATCGAATCCTCGTCTGCCACATGCAAGGCAAGAGGCTTAACCTGCACTACTGTATCTCTTGTCCCATAAGTCAGTATTTAACGTTTATTGTTGTTCTGTCAGAAAGTAATTTTTCCTTAGTCTTTTTTTTCCCAGTGCAACACATTTCTGATTAATACTGTTGTTCTCTTTAATTATCAATTATTTATGACATTGTAGGCTAAAATGGTTCTATTTTTCTTTTTTGCTTTTTGGCCCTCACTGGCAGTGCTTGGGGACACCACAGGCTTATTCCTGGCTCTACTCTACTCTCAGGGATCACTCCTGGCAGTGGTGCTAGGGGCTGAACCCCAATTAGCTGTATGCAAAACAAGTACCCCACCCATTGTACTGTTGATTCAGCCCAAAATGTTAAAAGTAACTTTGAAAAAAGAAGTGACTTTGAGATATGCATGTCTTTTTTTTTTTTTTAAAGAACTAGCTAGGCAGTTTAGTGGAAGGAAACTATTAGTCCTATTAGTTCTATTAGGAAACAGTCCTTCCAGTATTACCCCTTACAAAGACCTGTTACAGACTTGCCCCTCTGAAACTTAAGCTAAAAATATTCGCCAGATCATTTTACAATCATTCTAGCAGCACTGTGGCTGTTTTCTGCTTATTCATGAGAAGGAAAAGCAGCAGATAGAATGCTCTTAAATGCTGATCATGGTGGTTGTTGTGGTTAAAAAAAAAGGTAAAGTACCTGCAGGGTCCTGGCAGGATGCTGATCCTGGCTTTTTGTATAGGACTTTGTACGCTGATGTAAATTTATCCTTCAGAGATGAACAGAGAGCATTCTACAAGACACTCTCACACACACAGACACACAGACACAGACACACAGACCCTCAATTAGGATGTTCCTTTTGTCTTTCACCCTACTCTTGTGCCCCTGGCCAGGACGTTTTCTTTTCTTTTCTTTTCTTTTCTTTTTTTTTTTTTTTCTTTTTGGGTCACATCCAGCGATGCTCAGGGGTTACTCCTGGCGGTGCTCGGGGACCATATGGGAGGATGCCGGGGATTGAACCCGGGCCGGCATAGGCCGGTCGTGGTGCAAGGCAAACGCCCCACTCACTGGGCTATCGCTCCGGCTCCCAAGGCCAGGAAGTTTTCTCTCCAAGAAGTAAATGCAGCTCCCAGAGCATCCTGGGAGACTGGGCGGAACACCATGGACAGCGACATGACCCTTCCTTGGTCAGCATCCTGGCCCTCCACTCCTGCATGTATCTCCTGGGGAAAGTTAGATCTCATCTCCAGCTGAGATGGCACCCTGGGGCTCCCCTGTGCTGCCTGTAGGACTAGTCTGGAGAGTTTCCTAGTTGGGGCAACAGGCATAAACTGGGTTAGCACAGCGCAGCTGGGCTTGGTCTTCCCTTCACAGGCAGGGTAGCATTTGAAGAATTCTTAGGGGCCAGAGAGATTGTATGGGAGTATGGCGCTTGGCTTGCACATGGCAGACACAGGTGTAACGTAAGCCTGGCACCGCATATGGCCCCGGTGTACCACTGTGTCGTGTGGCCTAAGCCCCCTGACCTCTAAACCAAAAGAAATGGGGCCAGAGCTATAGCACAGCGGGTAGGGCATTTGCCTTGCACGCGCCAACATGGGTTTGATCCCGGCTTCCCATATGATCCCCCAAGCACTGCCAGGAGTAATTTCTGAGTACAGAGTCAGAGGTAACCTCTGAGTATTGCCGGGTGTGTACCAAAAAAGCAAAAATAAACAAACAAGTAAATCACTTGTATCACTTGTCTTCCCGTTGTTCATCAATTTGCTTGAGTGGGCACCAGTAACATCTCCATACGAAATAAGTAAATAAATAAATTAATTTAAAAAAAGAAATGATGGCTGTCAGGTGTGTGAGCCCATTGAGCACTGAGAGCTGGTGGGTGGTGGGGGTGGCCCTCCCCACAGAAACACAGCAGCTCCGCAGCGTTGGGCCAGGGGCTCGGCTACCTCGGAACGTCCTGTGACTTGTCCTTTTCCATCACTCTGCCCTTTTGAGCCCTTTGTTGCCTGCAGAAGTGCCCAGGAGTGTTTGTCAGAGGTGCAGCCAGGCTGGTGCCCTGTGAGCGCCTCCCGGCAGGAAGTTGTTTTCCAAATCTTGGACCTGCCTGGCTTTGGCGTTTTGAGCAGCTTTGCTGGCAGCGGTCGCGGCAGGGAGGAGCGCGGTGTCTGTGTCACTTGGCTTCTGCCCTGAGGACTCAGTCTGTTTTCTTGCTGCTCAGTCCCCCACCCGGTGTCCTGGGCCCCTGCGGGAAGGCTGGGTGTGGACCCGTGGTGCCCAGGCAGGCTCAGCTCAGAGGGCGGTGCTGCCCACAAGGTGCCCTCCTGGCCACAGTAACACCGAAACCTTGGTGGTGGTGGGAACTGCAGGAGGGTGTCACTGCTCGCGATTAGAAAACTGCATTTTGTGTTCCTCACCACAGTGACTTGGCTCTTTACACTCTCAGGAATCTGCCAGGGACAGGCTTGGAAGTGGCAGGTGATTGCTCTGTCACGGGACAGAATGTTCTTCCCTCTGCTGTCTCCCCTGCGCGTGCGTGGGGCTGCTTCCTTCCTTGCAGCACTGGCCTTGCTCTGCCTTCCAATGTGACTTCATGGAATTCCACTCTGGGCACCTTTGTGGTATCCCTGAGTCATCAGATGTGGGTCCCTCAAGATGAGTGGGACTTGGGTACAGTGGCAGCAATAGCTCCCTTTTGGAGTGATAAGAGGGTTGGGCCATGCCAGTAGTGCTGAGGGACTGTACTGGGTGCTGGGGATCAAATCAGGGTTGGCTCATGCAAGGCAAGTGCCGGACCTCTGTGGGATGTCTCGGCCCTGCAGTGGCTCCCCTTTGGACAACGGCAGTTTCTTGGGAGGGCCTTGGGACCTGTCCGCATATGTACGGGCCTCAGTTCGGGCAGGGCGGAGTCTGGGGGGGGCACAGCACAACACCTGCTGCCACAGTGCTCTGGGGAATGTTCACAGCCACTGAGTCAGGGCTGGGGTGGGACCCGACACTGTTTTATCAGCCCTCCTGCAAGTTCTCACACGCTCAGGTGAAAGCCACTGCAGGAGAAAGCTGTGTGTGTTTGCAAGGAAAACGTGGAGCATGCATATTAGGTTGTCTGGCCTGTCCAGAGAAGGGCTGGTGTATGTTCACACAAGGCCTCCTGGCATGCTCAGCACGGTACAGCAGCCCTGCTTTTGACACCTTAGAACTCCAGGGAACGCAGAGCCCTAAGTAGAGTGGATCATTCACGGTGTAGCCACAACAGTGGAATGTTACTTAGCCATAAAAAGGAATTCTCAGGTTTCTGATAGGCCGAGCAACGCCCCAAACTACCCCCTTCTAAGTAAACCCCTTCATGCTATGCTTTCATTAAATAAGTGTATAGAACACAAACTACGGTTTAGGTAAAAGCCTTCTTGAGAATAAGGCTAGCCAAGGAATCTTTTGGATTTCTAAAGTTTTATAGAAGGGAGTGGAGGTGGTAGATTTTAAAGAGATGCGTGTAGTGGAAGTCCTGCGTCTGTCCTGCCTCGGGAGCCCAGCGGGCAAGCACAGCCCGGTTCCTGGGACAGCCAGGAGGCCAGCCCCGGTTATTTCGAGCTGCCCACAGGGAGCAGTGCCTTGGATTTCAATAACGTGCCATGCTCTTGAGTCGCCTTACATTTCCCTTTATGACCAAAGCTGTGCTTGTCACTCTGGGCCTCGTCGGAGGCAGACTTCAGCTGATCTTACTAGGACATTCTTTATGTAGCCACTGAGCCTGCCTTCTGCTGAGACCTGTATTCCAGTCTCCTCTGTTGAATTGCCTCCCTTGTCTTACCTACAGATCGGATTTGTGTCTGCTGTGATCAGCACTCTTGCTTAAAACTCCCGGGTCCGGCTCCAGCACTCCAGGGCACACTGGATCGCTTACGGGTGAGTAGCCCTGGCTGTAGGACTGCGCAGTGGTGCGAGGAATAAATGTGCCTCTGATCATTGCTAATGCTGTAGAGAATGACCTCTTTGAGGGTAAATGCTAAAGAAAGAATATAGGCTTTGGATATGAAAGTAGGTAGGATTCAACTTGGAGCCTAGTATTGACTGGGGGAAGTGATGTTGCCACATTTAACCACAAAGCAGCTAAAATGAATTTGAGAGCCAGGCCTTCCCATTGATAGGGATTATTTCCAGGGAAATGCTGCAGCACAGTTTATCCCAAATGTTGGATTTCCAACGTGCTCACATCACAGGAGTTTGCTATCTTTTGGTTTGGGGTCACACCTGGCAGTGTCTGGGGATCCATATGGTGTTGGGAATCAAACTCAGGTTTCCTATATGCAAAACCTATGCTCAGTTCTTTCAGCTTTCTTTCTGGGCAGAAGCTACCTATTTTTTAAAAAATAATATAGAGCTAAGGTAACATCTGTCTGTCTGTCTATCTGTCTATCTATCTTATATATGACTATATATAGTTACCATATATATAAAACTATATACACACTTTTTTTTTTTTTTCTTTTTGGGTCACACCCGGCAATGCTCAGGGTTTCTCCTGCCTTTGCACTCAGGAATTACTCCCCGGCGGTGCTTGGGGGACCATATGGGATGCCGGGATCAAACCCAGGCCAGCATGGGCCGGCCACATGCAGGCAAACACCCTACCTGCTGGGCTATCGCTCCGGCCCCTATACACACTTCTATATATACACATACACACATATGTGTATATATAATTTTTCTCATACAGTTGAGTTACAATTTAGTATCATTTTAGTCCATAAAGACAGTTTATTAAATATATCTCCTAATGTGATATTATTTTTGTACCTACCTTGTAAGAACTGTGTAACATTAGGTTAGGAAGCAATAGCCATCCTGAGGAAACAAGCAAAACTATGAAATAACATCCGTGGGCCAGATAAATGGGTTAGGTGTCTGCCTTGCATGTAGCCAACCCTGACCTCAGACACTGCATGGCCCCAGCACTGCCAAGTGTGACCTCTCCCTTCTGTCCCCCAGAGTCTCTAAGGAGGGGTCAGAATTTTAATACTTATTACCAGAAACATCTCTCATTTCTCTTCAACAAGAAGGCACCTGGGCGAGAGGGTGCAGCCCCTGAGCACTGCTGGTGTGGCACCCCCTTCCCCAGAAGCCAGCAAGTCTAGTATACACACGTGCCCTGCATGTGGCTCACCTGATTGATCCCCGGCAATAGTCCCCAAGCACTGCCAGGCGGACCCCTCCTTGTCCCCCAAAGAGCAAGGCCCCCTGAAGACTTGCTTGGAACCAGTTTCTTTCACTTTTTCTAAAATCGATTGACTATTTTAATCTAGTGCTTCCCACCTTCCCCCCGATTTTTTTTTTTTATCAATCACCAGAGCTGAGTTCCACATTGATTTTCCATTGACAATGCTTTTGCCAGTAGTTGGTTAGTAGAAAATGATTTACCTCCATCCGTGCAAGCACACAATCTATTATAGAAAACAACTTTCTCAGCCTTTTATTTGCCCTTCCCACAAACCCTGCTGAAGGCAATCGATCTGATTTCATGGGCTGACAGATCCCTATGTTTCAGGAAGGAAACGGCCAGTTCGGACTCCTGGGCGGAAGGCGGCACGCACACTCGGTCTTGCTCCTAAGGATGCGAGTGTGACCGGCGTCTTCATGAGCTCCAGAGGTCACAGCACGCTCCAGCGGATTCTCATGGCCCCTCGCATGATTTCCGAGGGGGACATAGGAGGCATCGCCCAGATCACCTCCTCGCTCTTCCTGGGCAGAGGCAGCGTGGCCTCCAACCGGCACCTCCTCCAGGCTCGTGGCATCACCTGCATTGTGAACGCCACCATCGAGATCCCCAATTTCAACTGGCCCCAGTTCGAGGTATGTTAAAGTGCCTCTGGCCGACATGCCTCACGCCCCCATCGGATTGTACTTTGACACGGTGGCCGACAAGATCCACAGCGTGAGCAGGAAGCACGGGGCCACGCTGGTGCATTGTGCAGCGGGGGTGAGCCGCTCGGCCACGCTCTGCATTGCTTACCTGATGAAGTTCCACAACGTGTGTCTGCTGGAGGCCTACAACTGGGTGAAAGCCCGGAGGCCTGTCATCAGGCCCAACGTGGGCTTCTGGAGACAGCTCATAGACTACGAGCGCCAGCTCTTTGGGAAGACAACAGTGAAAATGGTACAGACACCTTATGGCATAGTCCCAGATGTCTATGAGAAAGAGTCCCGACACCTGATGCCTTACTGGGGGATGTGATGCCGCCAGCACCTGCAGCAGCCCCCGGCGCAGTACCAGCATCTGCTAACACCGTCCGCGCCCTCGTCACCTTTCTTTTCCAATGGTTGACTCTGGTTCTCCCTGAAGTGTTTTTTACACTGGGTGTTGAAATTTATTTTGAGACCCAGGGAGGGGAGGAACATAAGGGGAAAGTATAACATTGCTAGTAACATTTTTAAAACAACCTTTTGGAATAGTGTTTATGAAAGTCTTTAACTGGCTTTTAATAATTTTTTAACAATCTGGACAGTTTAATAAACTGGTTCTGCTCTGTGCTGAATCCCATGCCTTTGTGATCATCGCCGGTATAGGGGAGGTGGGGAGCTCAGTGCAAAAAAAAAAAAAAAATCTCAGGCCGGAGCTATAGCCCAACGGGTAGGGGCGCTTTGCCTTGCGGCCGGCCTGTGCCGGCCTGGGTTTGATCCCTGGCATCCCATATGGTCCCCTGAGCACCGCCAGGGAGTGATTCCTGAGTGCAGAGCCAGGAGAAACCCCTGAGCATCGCTGGTGTGACCCAAAAAAGAAAAAAAAAAAATCTCTCTGGGCCTTGCCTGAGGCTGGCTCTGCCCAGGGCTGACACCAGCTCACGCTCCTAGATTAGCTCTCTTCTTTCTTTCCCTTCCATTAGTGACTCTTAAGTTGAAGGAAACTATCATCTTATTTTAGCTGTTAAATATAATGAAATATGCTGCAAAGATCCTCTTGGAATCAATGTTCCCCAGGATGACATTAGCATTATTTTTAATAAATAGATCTACTTAACATTAGAATTTTTACTGATAATCTCAGGGTGTGTGTGGATTTATCGATGGCAGGAAGATGTGCTTCAATTCTGGTGACATTATGAACAGCACTTAGAGAAAAAGTACATATCTCGTATCGGGGATCAGGTAGGGTAAGTTTGTCTTACAGGTGACTGACCCTGACTGATTCCTAGCACCAGAGTCCCCTGTACACAGAGCCAGAGTAAACTTTGAGCACCGCCAGGTGTAACCCCCAGACAATATCTACCAGGGGCTGGAGGCATAGTACAGGGGTTAAGGTGTAAGAGGCTGACCCTGGTTCAGTCTCCAGCACCACACAAGGTCCTCGGCTACTCCAACTAGGGGTAGCCCTGAACTGATGAGTATGGCCCCTAAACCAAACCAAACAAGGGTGAGAGATACCTCAGTAGGCTGAGCACATGCCTAGCAGGCAGGAGGCGGTGTGATTGCTCGTTTGGCATTAGATTCCCAAGCACAGAGCTGAAGAGATGGGGTAGGATCTGAGTTCAAGCCCAAGGACCAGATGGCCCTGAACTTTTGAATCATGAATCCTCGGTAACGAGTATCACTTCCTGGCTCCTGTAAACACCCTCCTCTCCCCCCAGCCAAACAAAACAAAGAAACCCAAATAGTTGAAACATTTGGGTTTCAACATTCTTGTAAACTGGCAGATACTTATTCACTATACTAGATAAAAGATAAAGGTTTTGCTGTCTCCTGGAGAACAACAAGGCGTTAAACCCACCAGCAGAGCGCCAGGTTTTTACCAGAAGGCATGTTGGCTCTGGCTATTGGACTGGAACCTCACTACCCACGCAGGTGAGAGCAAGTAACAATGGCTCTGCTGCTGCGGCTCGGAAATGTTCCCTGCTCATGGCTGAGTCCCTCTGGACGCAACTCCCTGGACTTGGTGGATGTTCACTGAGCTCATCCCTATCACTCTCCTGGGAATGCTGCAGGCACTGCCCAGGCTGCCCCTTGCTCCCAGACGAGGACCCTGCTGTTAGCACAGTCTGATGTCACTTCCCTTGCCAGGCAGGCTGCGACTCCTTGTCCACAGTGATTTTCTAGACTTCTGATGTGTGCCAGCAAGAGGCCAGAAATAAATACCAGTGGCGGCATATTTATATAAGTGAAATCTTCCAGATTTTATGTGGGCTGTGGCAATGATTTCCGTCTAAATTCTTACCTTTTCTGATTTCATACCACTTGCTCACTTTTACAAACATCCACTGGTGTCTCGGGAGGGAAATGAAAATGAAGGGCTGGCTTCTATGGGAAACCAGGGGTCCCTGTACAGGCGATGTCAGCCTAAACTCTGGGGAACAAAACAATCCAAGGGGCCAGGGCTGTTAGCAGGAAGATAAAGCTCAGTCTCAAGCTTTCTAAGACCCCAAATAAATCCCTGGATATTAAGTCCTAGAGAAATCCTGGCAAACACTCTATTTTTTTTTTTTGCTTTTTGGGTCACACCCGGCGATGCTCAGGGGTTTTTCCTGGCTCTGCACTCAGGAATTACTCCTGGCGGTGCTCAGGGAGCCATATGGGATGCCGGGATGGAACCCGGGCCAGCAAGTGCCAGCCGCAGTGCAAGGCAAACGCCCTACCCGCTGGGCTATCGCCCGCCCCAAACACTCTATTATGATTAAAAAACAACAGAAACTTTTTTGAGGGGGCTGGTCGCACATGCCATGTGCACACACCCCAGGGCTTGCTTTGGGCCCTATACATAGGTCACCGGGTGGTGCACAGGGAGAACTGAACTGAGCGGGCTGTGTGCAAAGCAAGCACCCCTATCTCTGGCTCCCAGAAAAGTTGTATACTTATGAATCCCAACGCCTTTGTTCATTTTGGGGTTATACCTGGCAGTATGCAGGGCTTACTTGTTATTATGCATGCAGGGTAACTCCTGGGGGGTGATATGGGGTGCTGGGGATAGAACCTGGGTCAGCCATGTGCAAGGCAAGACTACTGTTTTTTAGCCCCAAGTCCAACACCTTTTTTATAAAAAATTATTTGTCCTCTCCCACTGATGCTTAAGGGTCACTCCCAGTGGTGCCTGGAGGATCATCCAGGTGCCGGGATTGAATCTGGGCTCCTGCATGCAACACAGGTCTCAGCCTGCTGAACTATCTGACCCACTAACATCTTTTCCCTTTTCCCCCCAATTCAGAAAAGCTTTTCCTTAAGAGAGAAGAAAGGAAAGAAGGCAAGGAAGAGCGCAGGTTATGAGAGGGGGTCTCTAGCAGGGTGTCCCTTTAACATCTTTCTTGTGTAAATAGCCGCTTATGAGCTGGTCACATAGGATGTTAGTCACAGAGAGTACACCTAGGTGTCAGAATTTTGTAGTGATGTCCAGCACAGAGCAAACATTTCAGATTTCCATCACATAAATGCCCTCTTTAAAATTTTTATTACAACACTGGTTTACAAAATTAGTCATAGCCGAGTGTAAGGAAAACTGTTCCAGCACCAGTCCACCAGGGTCAGCTTCCCTCCACCAGTGTCCCGGTTCCCTAAAATCTTTCAAAAGCTTAAGAACTCACTAGTTTGGGCTGGGAACATCTTGAAGGCTGGGAGCAACGTGCTGGAGTCCTGGGTTCAATCACTGCTACCACAAGGTTCCTGAAGCATCACTAGGTGTGACTCTAAAAAAAAAAATCTCACCAGGGGGTTGAAGAGACAGTAGAGAGGGCACAGCGCCTGCCAATCTGGGTTTGATCCCTGGTATCCTATACAGTTCTGAGCCCTCCAGGAGTGGTTCTGGAGTGTAGAAGCAGGAATAAGCTTCCTGAACAGAGCCAGATGTGGCTCCCGAATCAAAACAACAAAACCCCCGCCAGTCCTGGGGCTGAGAGACGGTAGAGCATGTGAGGCAGGAGACCTGGGTTCAATCCTGGCACCACATGGCTTCCTAAGCATGGCCAGGTGTGGCTTTGGAGGCCCTACGCATCCCTGGGCTGACCCAGTGGCCCCCATCACTGCAGGGCTCTTCATCCTGGGCACTGACCCATCAACCTGGTTGACTGAGTAATGCTGGAGTGATCCCTGGGTTCCCTGAGCACGGGAAGGATAAGGATCCGCCAAACAACAGCAAAATAACATTCCCTTAATGTCCCCCCTTCTTCCCAACTAGTCATTTTTTTTTTTTTTTTTTTTTGCTTTTTGGGTCACACCCGCAATGCTCAGGGGTTACTCCTGGCTCTGCACTCAGGAATTACTCCTGGCGGTGCTCAGGGGACCATATGGGATGCTGGGGATTGAACCTGGGCTGGCACAGGCCAGCCGCATGC
>JAJIBD010018808.1:0-17089 GCA_021461705.1 Cryptotis parvus | reverse complement strand
AATGCTGAACCAGATTCTATTTAATAGCAGGATTTCCAGGTGATTTGTAAGAACATTAAACTTAAGGAAGGGCTGGTTAAAGTGGAAAGAGATGTGTGGAGGGAAAAGACACTCAGGTGTGTGTTGAAATGTATTTATAAAACCCTATCATTGCTACTATTATGATTTTTTTCAATGCATATGAAGAGAGAAAGAGACATAGAAAGAGATAATAAACCTGCCATAGAGGCAGGCAGGGAGGGGGAAGGGAATCCGGGACATTGGTGGTGGGAAATGGGCACTGGTGGAGAGATGGGTGCTGGAACACTGTATGACCAAAACCCAAACATGAACATCTTTGCAATTGTCTTTCTCAAGGTGGCATAATAAAGTATTAAATTTTTAAAAAGAGAATACAGAGTTGAAGAGATAGGGGAAGGATGTCCATCCGGATGGTTGGGCACAAACCCACTGGTTAGAGACTGGAGTAATAGTACAGAGTTAAGACACTTGCCTTGCATACGTTAGTTTAATCTGTGGCATGACATACAGTCCCTGAGTAACACCGGTAGTAATCCTTGAGCATAGAACCAGGAGTAATCCCATACACAGCCAAGTATGACCCCAAAACAAAACAAAAATTACTGATGGGGAGAAAAGATAGTACAGGGACTAAAGCATTTGCTTTCAAATCTGCCAACCCAGTTAGAGTTCTAGCACCAGCTGGACTCCCAGCACCACCTAGAGCAATTCCTGAACACAGAACCAGGAGTAACCCAGAACACTGCTCAAAACAATATCACATCTAAAAAATCATAGATCAGATAGCTTTGTTAGGAGATATTTCCCCCAAACCAAAAGTCTATGAATTCCCTGAAATCCTGGATTAAAGACCCTCACTTCAATGTTGGCAACTCTTTCTGAGAAATCACCCACTATGGACTGCTCAACATGGGGACAAATTTAAGAACTTTAATACCCTGACATTTCTGTGCCAGAGTATAATTTAATGCATGGGTGTATGCTGTAGGAAAAAAAAGACATGAAAATCTGGTCTAATTCTTATCTCACTCAAAGACCAGGATTGAGGAGTACTAGAAACATTTGGAGAAAACACAATAATTCCATTAGATCTGATGACCACTGAGTACTTCCTCAAAACTAGCTTAGACAAGAAGTATCTCTATTTGAAAGAGAGAGAAGAAAAGGACCTGCCGTGCGTGCAGGTCAGGGGTTCAGTGGAAGGAAACTGGGGGCATTGGTGCTAGTAAATCTGCACTGATCAAGGGATTGGTTTAGGAAAACTGTATGACTGAAACCCAATCCTGAACAATTCTGTAACAGTCTATCTCATGGTTATCCAATAAAAAGAAAAATGAAGTATTCCCTATTTGGACACACAAGCTAACTGAAAGTTTGTAAACATGAGTCAGGAGAAAACACTTTCGTCTTCACAGTACAGATGCTAGATATTAAAAATAATGATATAAACATTTTTGTATCAAAATGAGTAGGGTCATTGCCTTGCAAACAGATGATCAGGGTTCAATCCCTTCCAGTCCATAAGGTCTCCAGAACCCACCAGGAGTGATCCTTGACTCAGGGCCAGGAATAAGTCTTGGGAAAGCTGAGTGTGGCCCAAAACTAAAGAAAAAAAAAGCAAAGAGAATTCCCACACAAACTAGAAATACTGATGTTCTATTCCTTAAAGTCAAGCTGATTTCTTCAAATAACCTAGAATATTTAATCACCAAGATCATCTTCCAATCATCTAGAATATCACCTAGAACAATCACCTGTACTACCCTCATAATCAAGAAATCTATTGCTTTAAAAACAGAATTATGGGGCCGAGGATGTTATTCAATGCATGTAAATAAAGCAAATGCATCACTTGTGTGAGGCCCTCAACTCAATCTCTCTCAGTCACACCCACACTATAATTATATTGAAATATAAGATGAAGTTTTTCGAATTAATTCAATATAGCAGTATTTCACTTTTTGCATCATATATATTTTTAAGTATTTTATTATACCACCGTGAGATATACAATTATAAAAATGTTCATGTTTGGGTTTTTGTCATACAGTGTTCCAGCACCCATCCCTCCACCAGTGCCGATTTCCCACCACCAAAATCCGATTCCATCCTCCCCCTCCCTAGCCTGCCTCTGTGGCAGGTTCTTTATCTCTTTTCTCTTTCTCTATTTTCTCTCTTTCTCTCTTCCTTCTCTTACATATTGTGGATTGCAATATATACATTTAGAGGTTATCATGTGTATCTTTTTGTCTGTATTTAATGCTCAGTTTTGGTTTTTATTAGCACTTTCAACATTACCAGCACACTGTTCCCTTCTCTGTCTTACCTAACCTCTGACTCCCACATGTTTGTGATAATTTCCACCTTTGACAAGACCTCCTGATACATGTTTTGCCTGACATTGGATGACACACTTTATTGGTGTCATAATATGTATATGTATATATATATACACATACATACATATATATGTCATTCAAATAAATGCAGACATTCGATATCTGTCTTTTTTTCCTTCTGGCTAATTTCACTCAACATGATCCTCTCCATGCCCATCTATATCTAGGAAAATTTCATAATTTCATTTTTCCTAACAGCTGCATAGTATTCCACGTTGTAGATGTACCAAAGTTTCTTTATCCAGTCATCAGTTCTCGGGCACACTGGTTGTTTCCAGATTCTTAGTCATCATGGTAAAGCAATGCAGAATTCCATAGCTATTTCTACTAAAATCCATTACTTATTAATGCAGGTATCACTTCACTTCACTTGTCTTCCTGTTGTTCATAGATGTGCTCGATGAGTACCAGTAACATCTCCATATGTCCCTGTCGTGAGCTAGTGTAGCCCAAGGGCATCTGCTCGCTCCAGGGTCATAAAGAGCCTCAAACCATTTATTGCGGTCATGGGAATGAGGTCTATAATTGTTACTACTTTTGGCATATCAAATATGACACAGGTAGCTTGCCAGGCTTTGCTGTATGGGTGGGATACTCTCGGTAGTAGGTAGGCTCTCATTTCATACATTTACTGATGAACTGCACAGCCACATGTAACAGGGAGAAATGGCTTTTCTCTTGGGTGGAGCTGTGGAGTCCTAATGTTGAAAATGGCTGCCCTCATGGTGCAGGGGTTCCATTGGCTTCTTGCGAGGCTTTATTGGGATGGCTTCCAGGGCTAGAACCCACCTTCCCTCCTGGAAGCATCATGATCAATAGGGTACAGGAAGAGCTGGTAGCAGCTCTGCCCCCATGTATCTATGTAGGTATTACTGTAGGTATTTAAGCAAAAACTATAACATAATTTTTCTAGTATAAAACCTGTATTTTATTTCTTAGGATTAAAGACTAAATTTTATAGGACTACTCATATTTTCCCTTTAAATTTGATTTTGGATAGATTTTTATTTTATTTGCATTTATTTATTTTTATTTTTATTATACCACTGTTAGATTATACAACTACACAGATGTTTATAATTGGGTCTCAGTCATACAGTGTTCCACCACCTGTCCCTCCACCAGTGCCACATTCCCACCATCAATGTTCCCACATTACCTCCCATCTCCCTCAACCTGCCTCTATAGCAGACACTTTTCCTTTTCCTCTCTCTCTGTCTCTCTTTCTTTCTCTCTCTCATTATCTCTCTCTTCTCTTACACATTGTAACTTGTCTTACAGGCATTAGGGTTTATTATGTAAATTTCTGTGTATATGCAATGCTGAGTTCTAATCTGCTGCTACTATTTCCCACAATTAGTAGAATACTCGTATATATTTATATCCCATTAATGAATGCAGTCATTCATCCTGCACGGCAGAGCCTGGCAAGCTACCCATGTCATATTTGATATGCCAAAAACCAGTAACAGTTATAGACCTCATTCCCATGACCTGAAGGATTGGTTTGAGGTTCTACATGTCCTTGGAGCAAGCAGATGCCCTTGGGCTGCCCTAGCATGTGACAGGAAGTATGGATAAGTTACTGATGCGTACTCGAGCAAATTGATGAACAATGGGAAGACAAGTGATATAAGTGAAGTGAATGAATGCAGTCATTCTTTTTTTTTTTAATTTTTTATTATACCACAGTGAAACATACAATTACAAAGGTGATCATAATTGGTTCTTGGTAATACAGTATACCAGCACCCATCCCCTCCACCAGTGCCCCATTTCCACCACCAATGTACCCCACCCCCTCCTGCCCACCCCATGCTGCCTTAATAGCAGGTACCCCAGTTTCCTCTCTTTCTCTCTCTGTCTCTCTCTCTGTCTCTGCATCTCTCTGCCTCTTCTTTTACATTGTGGCTAGCCCTGCAGATATTTAGAGTTCATCACTTAAGTCTCTTTGTGTATTGAATGCAGTCATTCTTTATCTGTCCCTTTTCTTCTGACTAATTTCACTCATCATAATAATCTCCATGTCCATCCATTTGCAGGTAAATTTCATAACTTTGTCTTTTCTGACAGCTGCATTGTATTTCAATGTGTAGATGTACCACCCTTTCTTTAGCCAGTCTTCTGTTCTTGCGCATTTAGGTTATTTCCATATTCTGGCTATGGTGAATAGAGCTACGATGAATATAGAATATAGAAGCACAGGTAGTGTTTCTTCTGTTGTGCTTTGGGGTTTCCAGGGTATATTCCCAGGAGTGGTATTGCTTTGCCAAATGGGAGCTCAATATCTAGTTTTTTGGAGGAATGTCCATATTGTTTTCCGAAAGGGCTGGACTGGTTGGCACTCCCCCAACAATGGATGAGAGACCCTTTCTCCCTGCATCCATGCCAGCACTGGTTGTTCTTGCTCTTTTGGATGTGTGCCAGTCTCTGTGGTTTGAGATGATACCTCTCTGTATTTTTATTTATTTATTATATTTTTATTTCTGAACCATTCGTTCCCCCCTTTACCCCAAATATTCCAAACTTTTCTAATTTTTGTATTATGTTTAATTTAATAATATGAATTTAAAATATTCACTGTTTATAGTTCTCTACATGCCCACAGAAGAAACACTCTTTAGGAAATAAATCAAAAACTTATAGCAAGCTAGAGATATAATAAAACCATGCTCATTTGACCTAGTCATCTTGCTTATCTTCATAAACTCCAAGGAATCAAAAGAAAAAAGCTACTGGATGAAGATTTTCATAGCAGCTCTATCTTAAGAGTAAAAATAGAATCAGCCTAAGTGCCCCTAAATGCAGAATGTTACTCAAAATGAGCAAATAGGAACAGAAAATGGTTCAAATTTATACCAAAAAGTGGGGTTAAGAGCTATTATTGAGGATATTGAGGTGGCCAACCTGTTTTGATCTCTGTTTTTATCTTATATTAATCTATATAAGCTGGAGATGGAGTCTCCCAGTGATGTTCAAAGGGTCGAGGAGATCTGCAGAACAGACTTAACAGATTAGTGTTCATCCTGTCAATGGTGTGCTGCTCAGAATTAGAGGTGCTGGGACCACCTGGAGATGCTCAGCGAGCCATGATATGCTGCGGATCAAAGTCAGGGCCTTTCACATGCAAGGCATGTACTCAGTTCCTTTAAGCTAGGTCCTTGGCACTAACTACATTTTAAAGAAAATTTTAAAAAAATCATTAGGAGCTTTACAAATCTAGTCTAAGCAAAAATAGCCATAATTAATTTTAAAAACCTATTACGGGGCTGGAGAGATAACTGGTTATTTTTAAATGGTTGTGAGGAAAATCTAGACAATAAATAATTTGATGCCAGGTTTTTTTTTTGCCATAAATTGACTTTCTTAACTAATACTTTTCATTTTAATGATGGCAAACTGTTGCTGGTGGTTTATAGGAAGTGGTAGAAGAGAGGCAGCAGCCAGGAGAAGGACATACACCACTTCCCTCTACCCACCTAATTCACCCAGGGAAGTCCCTGGGAAAATATAGATCTCATGAGAGTTTGCACAGTACAGATCTCATGTCTCACCAGCCCCAAGAGATGTCATCAAAATACAACTAAGTCCAGCTTGTTTAACCCGGCATGAGAAATGATCCTTGCCACCAGATTTCTCAGGAGCCATGAAACACAGATTGGATTGAGGAACTGTTCTTTGCTGGAAAGGAAAGTCAATCCTAAATTCAACCCTTGCTTTCCAGAAATGTTGCTTTCTCTCACAGAAAATAATCTCAGCAACAAACAAATACTGAAGTAAAACTGCTTCATCTAAAGAATCCTGAGGGGGAGGGGTTGGAGCCATAAGCCAGCAGGTAGGGCATTTGTCTTGCATTCGGCCAATGTAGGCTTGATCCTCAGCATCCCACATGGTTCCCGAGAACTGCCAGAATTAATTTATGAATGAATTAATTTACAAATGAATTAATTTACAAAACCAGGAGTAACCTCTGAGCATTGCTGGATATGATCAAAAAAAGAAAATAAATAAATAAATATAGATAGATAGACAGACAGACAGGCAGGCAGGCAGGCAGGCAGACAGACAGGTAGGCACGCAGGCAGACAAGTAGGCATGCAGGCAGGCAGATAGGCAGATAGGCAGATAAACAGATAGACAGACAGAGAGACAGAGACAGAGAGAAACAGATAGACAGACAGATGGACAGACGGACAGATGAACAGACAGATGGACAGACGGACGGACAGTGGGACAGAGGGATGGAGAGGACGAACAGAGAGATGGACAGACAGACAGACACAGACAGACAGATAGACAGACAGACAGACAGTCAGACAGACAGATAGAGCAGACTAGACAGATAGACAGACAGACAGACAGACTGACAGACAGACAGACAGACAGATAGACAGATAGACAGATAGACAGATAGACAGATAGACAGATAGATAGATAGATAGATAGATAGATAGATAGATAGATAGATAGATAGATAGATAGATAGATAGAGAGAGAGAGAGAGAGAGAGAGATTCACAGGGGGGTCGAGTGATAGAACACAGAATCAGGTGTTTGCCTTGCAAGCAGCCGACCCAGGTTCGATGCTCCATATCCTATATGGTTCCCCAAGCACTGCCAGGATTGATTCCTGCGTGTAGACCCAAGGGTAATCCTTGAGCATCGCCAAGTGTGACCCAAAAAGCAAAACAAAAATATTCATGAGGAAGGAGAGAGAAAGGCTGTTGGGGTTAGGGGTGCGTTGGGGGCTAGAAGATGCTGGTTTCTCCAGAGAGGAGAGTCGGGTCTATGTATCTCTGGTGAAGATGAGGGCGAACCACCCAGAATGAGGAAGCACCACCTTGTCTTTGCAGAGTTCATTTCATTGGATTCTCCTAAAACTATGCCAACGTGGGGTTACTTCTTAAATAACCTCTTCAAGAAGTGGTGCTAGGAAAACTTAATAGCTACGTGCAAAAAACTGAATTTGGACCTCTGTCTAACACCATGCACAAAAATCATATCAAAATGGATTAAAGATCTCAATATCAGACCTGAATCCATAAAGTATGTCAAAGAAAATATCGGAAAAACTCGACAAGACATTGAAGCTAAAGGCATTTTCAAAGATAAAAACACCACTAAAAAAGCAACTGGAAGCAAAGATAAACATATGGGACTACATGAAACTAAAACGCAACTTCACCTCAAAAGAAACAGTGACCAGGATACAAAGACAGTCCACAGAATGGAAAGAATATTCACCCAATACCCATCCAATAAGGGGTTAATATCCAAGATGTATCAGGCACTGGTAGAAGTTGTTTTTTTTACAAGAAGAAAACAGTCAACCCATCAAAAAAATGGGGAGAAGAAATGAACAGAAACTTCAACAAGGAAGAAATTCGATTGACCACATGGCATATGAAAAATTGCTCATCATCACTAATCATCAGAGAGATGCAAATCAAAACAGCAATGAGATATCATCTCACACCACAGAGACTGGCACATATCCAAAAGAGCAAGGACAACAAATGTTGGTGTGGATGAGGGGGAGAAAGGGACTCTCATGCACTGTTGGTGGGAATGTCAACTGGTACAGCCTTTTTGGAAAACGATATGGACATACCTCCAAAGACTAAAAAATTGGGCTCCCTTTTGACCCAGACATACCACTCCTGGAAATTTACCCTGATAATTCCAAAAACACACAGCAACAACACCATCTGCACTTTTATTTTCATAGCAGCACTATTCACAATAGCCAGAATCTGGAAACAACCAGAGTGCCCGAGAACTGATAACTGGATAAAGAAACTGTGGTACACAATGGAATACTATGCAACTGTTAGGAAAAATGAAGTTATGAATTTGCCTATAAATTGATGGAAATGAAGAGAGGATAATGTTAAGTGAAATTAGTCAGAAGGAAAAAAACAAGTATAGAATGACTGCATTTATTTGCATGACATAAATATATATGTATTATATACATATATATTATGATACCAATATCTAATGTCAGGCAAAACATGAATCAGGTCTTGTCAACAGGTGGAACCTACCACAAACGATGTGGGAGTCAGAGGTTAGGTAAGACAGAGAAGGGAACAGTGTGCTAATAATCATCGAGAATGATAATACCAGCTTAGAACTGAGCATTGAATATAGATAAAAAGATACACATGATGACCTCTAAATGTATGTACTGCAATTCACAATGTGTGATATAATAAAATACTAAAAAAAATACCAAGAAAAAAATAGTCTATTGTCAGGGGCAGAGAGATGGTATAGCAGGTAGAATGCTTGCCTTGTAAGTGGCAGACATGGGTTCGATCCCATATGGCCCCAAGCAGTGCCAGGAAATATACCCTGAGTAAGAACCAGGAGTATTATCAGACCTCAGTTCCTATGCATACATACTACCTTTTTGGCTACTTTAGGGCTAGTGACAAAGAAACTTCCTTAAATCCTATATTGGTTTTATTATTTCCCGAGAACTCAATACCAGAGGCTCTCCTACTTGCCGATTCAAAAGCATCTGTTGATTTAGTCCCTGATAATATTACCCCTTATTTTATCAAAAGTTGTACCCAAACCTTAAAACAATATTCTGTGTAGAAATTTACAAGTAGGGGGCCAGAGATAGTACATTGGGAGGGCATTTGCCTTGCACGCTATAGACCTGAGTTCCACAGCAGGCGTCCCATATGGTCCCCCCAATGGGGAGTAATTTCTGATTGCAGAGCCAGGAGTAAACCCTGAGCATTTGCTGGGTGTGACCCCAAAAGCAATATATCTGTATATTGCTTTATATACTATATATACAAATATACACATATATATATAGAGGAGAGAGAGAGAGAGTCAGATAAATGACTCAAAACCTGAGTGCATACTTTGCACATAGAAGGCTCATTTTTGATCCCTGGTATTGCATAGTCCCTTAAACACAAAGCCAGTTAATCCATGAGCACTACAGTGTGTGGGCCAAAACTGAAAAACAAAGAACAAAGAAATAGATGCAAAAAAACAATCTGAATTACTTATTATGTTCTTAAAGGGTCAATGCTAAGGACAGATCTTTGTTCAAACTGACAAAACCACATCAATTCCTTCATTCTACCACTTCAAGAACACCATGAAAGAAAAGATTTAGCTACACCCAACTACTTCATAACACTACAAATAAAGCAAATTAGGATTTATGTTATCATTACAGAAATTAAGATATATGCAAAATGAGGACATGACAGTAAATTACAGATATTTTTAGAACCAGAGAAATATTATCTTACACAAAGTTATCATTACTGAGAACATACTCTGATTCAAGAAATTTCCAAATTTCTTATAACGTAAGTTTCATTCTTTCACAAGGTGATTTTGAATTTTCAGAACCACAGAAAGTCATTCAGTTTCGAGTCTGATGGCAAAACTCTGTAATATCAGTTTCGATGAGTCATGATAATAAATATCACTTCTTCCCCTGAACTGCCAGATAGTGCTCTTTATGTATACCCCTGTGGTGTAACTTAGTTTCTGAATTATTTATAAATCTTTCATAACAAATACCTACAACTTGTTAACTCTATAATTATTAAGTCATGTAATATCAGATTCTATGAAGAAAATACCATTATAACAGTACCCTTTTTATCAAAAATACAGACTCTGAAGCACAGAAAAATTTAAGGAACTTGCCTTACGTGTAAAACAACTAGTAAAAGGTCAAAGTTGAATATAGATCCAGATAATAATATATAAATGGAAGATCTGGGATCTTAAAAGACAATTTTGTGTTTCCTTATTTCAAGGAGTGCGTTGAAAAAAAATGGTAATAAGGTAATTCCAAAAGCACTGTTCTTCAAAAGAAAAGTAGTCTGACTGACTTAGGGGCTAAAGGTGTCCACTGAAGCAAACATATAAAGAGAACTCAAAAGAGGTCAACCCATGGGGCTAGAGCTATATTACAGTGAGTAGGCATTTGCCTTGCACATAGCAAACCAGGATTTGATCTCTGGCATACCGCATGGTTCTCTTAGCTCACTGGGAGTGATTTCTGAACACAGAACCAGTAGTAAGCCCTCATCATTGCCATGGGTGACCTGAAAGAAAACTGAAAAAAGAGATCAACCCAGTGCCCCCTTCATTTAAGTTAAATGACATTTTCAGACTGTTAAAACAACATTTAGCCCAAAATTTAGTCACTTGTGCTAAATACTGTCTTCCCAAACTAAGACAATATCTAACTTCATTATAGTTCAAACTCTTATAGAAATATAATCCTAATCAGTCTGGAATTTCCAAGTCACCATTTGCAAGGCAATTTGCCTGAAAGACCTGCCTGAAACAATCCACTGTTTTATCTATTCCCACCTCTTAATCTCTCCATCTAAAAAGGCCTTCTATTCTTTGAATTTATTACTACTTGCTGGAAGAATGAATTAGATGAATCATTTAATAAAGCCAATTAGATCTTCAAATTATCTCAAGGGGGTATGGACAGAGTCATCAAACAACACAGACAGCGAGTAGGTCTCTTGAAAGCTGACAAGGATTCGAACCGCAGCACCACATTCGGTACCATGAGCTCACTGGGAGTGATTACTGAGCTTGATTTAGGAGTACGTCCTAAACACCACCTGATGTGAAACCCCACCCCAAAAGAAAGGACCAATAAAAAAATAAAAAGGATTTTAAGTCATCTCAGGAGTCATAGAGGTAATACAGTGGGCTAATGCACATGCCTTGAAGACCAGGATTGATCCCCAAAGTACTGTCAATTATGGCTCTGGAGACTCACATCAATGCAGAGATGATCCAGGTAATTCCGAATGGCAACAACAGTATAGCATCCTCTATCCAGACCCTCATATTCAACCCCAGCCTGGTTGGATGAGACATTTTGAGTACTGGTTGGGGAAAAACGATGAACAGACAAAACAAATTAACGCAAATAAATTTTGTTTTTTAATTGTACTGAAAGTCTTGCAACTTCAGTTGTCTATTGTCAACCAGGGACAACACTTGATTTGCAAACCCATGAATTGTCAAATTGCTGATTTATGTGTTGCAAGTTTAATTGTAAGATGACTTTCAGGATCACTCTGACAAGCAAAGACTATACTCAGAGAAATTAGTTAGAAGGAAAGAGACAGATATAGATTGACTGCATTCGTTTGTTGATATAATAAAAAATAAAAATTAAATAAATAAAAATTTTCAAAACATTTTGAGAATAGTACCCAAGACTATGCAAAACAGGGCCCAGGAGGACATGTCAAGGGTTGGAATCTAACACAAGTGTGTGGGGGCAGAAGTTAGGTAAGACAGAGAAGGATATCTGTCTTCCAATAATAGTTGGAAATGGTAATGCTAAACTAGAACTGAGTACTGAAAGTAGATCAAGAGATATGCATGATAACCCGTCATTGTATGTATTGCAAACCACAATGTGTAAAAGGAGAGAGAGGGAGAGAGAGAGAGAAAGCACCTGCCATAGAGGCAGGTGGGGGTAGGGTAGGTGAGAGAAACTGGAGATATTGATGGTAGGAAATGTGCAGTGGTGGAGGTATAGGTGCTTCAATAGTGTATGGCTGAAACACAATCATGAACAGCTTTTTAATTGTCTATCTCAGTCATAAAATTATAAAAAATTATACTCAGAAAATCTGAAACTAATTCTTGTGACCTAAATGATCAAGAAGATAAATCTAGTTCTGACACACATATTTAGTTCTATTCAAACACTAATCATAAGTTAGATTAGCATTTTTCTTTCCTTAGAGCTCTTGCCTCTATTACAACTATAAGCTCAAATTTTATTTCATTATTGCCGTTTCCCTCATTTCTCCAGTTCGGTTTCTCAACCAACACTTTATTCCCAGTCATACTTAAAATCCTAAAGGAAAAAATATAATTTCCTTTTATTTAAATATATATATGGTAAGTTAATTCATTATGTATTTGCAGCTAAAGAAAGTAATTAACAATTTCTTCTTTAAAGCTTACATCAGGTACCTATCAAATCATGACACATTGACAAAAGAATGAGAATCACAGAAATAAATTCCTTCTTCAAGCTAATTATATTAAATATCTTAAATTAGCTTTTCTCTTATCACCATGAAACGTGGTCGCTTAGGGCTTCCCCAATGACTGCTTACATTGAGGGATAGAAAGGAATAAATGTGAGTGCTCATGAACTTTAGTGACTAGAAACTTGATCTATCTAGAAAACCAAAAGAATAAATAGAAACTAAATCAAAACTATCTTCACTAATAAAAGTGTTAGATATTCTGGAAGAATACAAACTAATTAGTTGGTAATTTTTCTATACAATAGTAATATGTATGAAGAGATCCCACTTATGATAGTAATAAAAATTAAAAGTCATACATATGATAACAAGAAATAGATATAACAAAAAAAGGCCAAATAGACAGGAATAAGCCCTAAATACCACCGGCTGTGACCCAACCCTTTAAATATAAATAAAACAAAAGACCTACAGGGAAAAACTGTAACTCTACAGACACATAAAATTTTAATTAGGGGTACAGAATATAGCTCAAAGGCTTTATAGTTTATGCTTTATGTGTAGTCCTCCTTGGAAATAATCCCTAAGCACTGAATTGTGAGTAATCCTGAAGAATTGCCAAGTATGGCCCTCAAACCAAAATTAAATAAGAGGCATATCAAATTTTAGAATGGGAAGATTTCATTCTTTAATGCGACCATTTCTCTTAATGCATTAATTAATCTAATATAACGTTGATTGCCATTTTTTAAATAATAAAACAAAATTAATGTAGATTTCAACCTGAAGAACCAACAAGTAAGAATAACAACTTTTGGGAGGGACATAATCAACAGTGCTCAAGGTCGACTCCTGCTAGTGCACAGGGGACCAAACCACTTGTGGTGCTGGGGATGGAACCAGGATATGTTGCATGTAAGGCATGCACCTTAGCCTATATATTGTTTCTCGAGTCCAAGAATAACAAGCACTATTTTTAAATAGATTAAAACATTAGCTTACTAAACTCTAATAGTTCAATAAATACATTGTGGGGCTGGAAAGATGGCTCAACAGGCTGAAACATATATTTTACATGCTGCAGGAGCAGGGTTGAAATCCAGTATCAAATGGTCCCCCTAACAACCTCCTAAGCACCATGCAAAAGCATTCCTTGAACTCTATTGGGTGTAGCCCAAAAACAAAAAATCAATTTGTTAAATTTACTGTGAAGTAAATATATCAGTTGAGACAACAGAAACTATAACAATAATATGTAATAATTGTATATACTTATAATAGGCAAATAAATTAAAGGGGAATTGAAGTTGTAGTCACAAATTATAAATCAGAGTCACACAAATACAAAACATTCTACTGATGAGCTAATCCACATTCTAGTTATAAATTATATTGGAAGAATCTTTAGTTATGTCCAAGCAAAACCAAATTAGATACTTTTTCCACATTAAAATAAAATTCCAAATGAAATTAAAGAGTTCAAGAGTAAACTAAGCAACCATAAACTAAACATTGAAGATATGTGCAATTCTCAAAGAAGACAGAACTTCTAAGATGAGGAAACAAAGAAAGCAATAAAATACAAAGAAAATAAGTAATGGGTTTGACTACTTAAAATGTGAAAATTCATATTAAGGAAAATGGTAAGATCCAAATGATCAAATGGGCAGGATACACAAAGTGCCATTCATGAATGAGGAAATCAACCAGCTTAGCAACTACATAGGAGACACTCAATCACTAATCATATGTATAGTGAATAAATAAGGGGATGGAACAAAAACATTTAAAATAACAGTACAAGCTCATTTCTAGGAAGCATAGGGTGAGATGGAAATAGTCATGCATAACTGGTGAGCACTTATGTAAACTGTAATAACCACTTAGAAAAACCATATTGTTATATACATATCAGGAGACCTAAGTTGTTTATAGCTTTTATTTGTTTCCCTACCCTGGATCCAAGACATGAGACACTGCTGATCCCTGAAGTGCATGTGGCAGCACTGGGATTTTGACTCATGACCTGACACTTGCCAGGCTAAGACCTTAAATCACTGTGTCCTTTTCTAGGATCCTGATTATGTTTTCTAACCTGGAAATTACATATATTGAAATCTATTACAATGAATTACAAATAAAAAGAAACCTTTATGGATTGATGCCAGAAGGGTAGTACAGAGGATAAGACATTTGTCTTGCACAATCCACCTGGGTTCGATCCCTGCAACATATATGGTTCCCTGAGCCCACCAGGACTGACCTCTGAGCTCAGAGTAAACAGTGAGCCTGGCCTTGTGTGGTCCTAAGAACAATCAAGCAAAAAGAAACCTTTATGGATTAAAATATGAATCAAAACAGAATTTCTAATAGCAAAAAACTGATCTGATTCAAATGTCTAAAGATAGATTACTGATTGTGGAAAATAAAGTACATTCATTAGCTAGACTTCCATGCTAGTCTATCATACCAAACTGGGTAGACTACTGAATGCTTAAAAAATCAATCATAAGAACATTATATATGAGGGAGATTTTTATGTCAAGTGGAAATTATAGAAGAAAACAATATGGTAAGCACACACATATTTAGAAGGCAATTCAGCTTATTCAAATGCAGGAGAAAATCTACTTAGTTTTTAATAAATACCTTCATATTATAACACAGCCAGTAATATTTCTCTCACTTGTTGTATCTATATTTTCCAAATTTTCTATACTATGACAAGTTAGTAGAAACTATTTTTAATTTACTTTAAGATTTTTGATCCTTTGGTCCACCTTCAGCAGTGCTCAGGACTTACACCAGACTGCGTTCAGGGTTTGCTCCTGGTGGGGCTCTGGCATCATATGTGGAGCTGGAGATCCCAACCTGGAGTCAGCCATGTGCAAAACAAGCCACCTACCTGCTCTACCTTCGCTCCCCTACCAGGAACTAGTTTTTTTATAGAATTATACAAAAATATACAATAATTCATTGAAAAAATTAAAGAATCATTTTTCACTTTAAATGGAAGTCAGCAATATAAATAAAATCTTTATTTAGCCATGTATGAAATTCAGTTTTCTACAACTGAACAAAGGAAAGGCCTGATTTAAAGGCGAAGGCCCTTAAATCAGATTCAATACTAAAGAAAGAAGCAAGCACAATGAAAAGAATAGAGTGCAGTTTCAAAAATAAAGTTGGAAAGACATGTGTAATATATTGTACCTGTGATAAAAATATGGGCCTCAACATGCAAGCTTAACTAATTTGACAATGGGAATAAATATCAAACTGGGAAAGTATTCTGTGTTATCAGTAACTTGTAGTTAAGTAAACCTTGCTGTTCATGTGTATCACTATCACTATCACTAGTGATCCCGTTGATCATCTATTTGCTAGAGCGGACACCAGTAATATCTCCATATGTCTTGTCACATGCTAGTAGAACCCAACGACATTCGCTTGCTCCAGGAACATAAAGAACCTCAAACCATTATATTAGGTCATGGGAATGACCTAATATAAATGTCACTGGTTTTTGGCATATCATGTGTATATGACATGGTATACATTGTTATTTCTACTGAATATCATATGTAAGTGTGCTTTTGTTTAAAAATGAGTACATGGTTTATTTTAAAATAAAATTTGATTTTGCTGGCATGGTGTAGTACTGAAAGGGGAATTAAATGTTTGTTTTTCGAAAGAGCCCTTAGCTCAAAATTTTGAGAAACTATAACTTAAAAATATAAACAGGAGCCAAAGAGATGGTACAAAGGTTAAGGTCAACTCCATTTTAATTCTTAGCATGGAATATGCCCCTGAGGCACAACGAGGAGTGAACCTTGAGCACAGAACCAGGAATAGTCCTTGAGCATTGCCAAGTGTAGCTCACCATTCCCCCAAAATAGATGCAAGTTTCCTTGGGGACCCTAGTATGCTCATCTAAAGACATATTTGGGAAATGCTCAAATGTGCCTACTATTTTATGCTACTTTCTAAGGAGATTAACACTTCATTTGCACAAGACTCACTTTGGGTGGAAAATGTCTAAGAAGTTCCCACCCACATCAATGAATTCCTTATGTGATCTGGGATTATCAGCATAAAAAGGCTGAAAGTTTTCCTCCTCTTTTGCACATTTTACAAACTAAAATTCTCAGCAAAGGTGAAATTCATATTACTATTCCCAGTTTGCAATTATGGAAACCAAGACCCAAAAATGTAGGAAGACTTTATTATAGTATCTATTCTGGCTTCTTGGAATAGGTTCAAAGCTCCTTGCAGTTAAAAATAAAACAAACCAAAATAGTGTTGTCTTGACAGTTCATGATTAATTTTTTAAAACCTGATAGGCCAGAGAGTACAGTAGGTAAAACATTTGATTTGCATGTGGCCAACCCAGATTTGATTCCTGGCATCCCATATACCCCCAAGCACCACCAGGGGTGATTCCTGAGTGCAGAGCTAGGATTAAACCCTGAGTATCACAGAGTGTGGCCAAAACCCTCCCCCAAAATTTTTTGAGTGTCTATTACTTGTCAAGTTTTGTTTCTTCCGTTGGAGAATGCATTTAGCAGGATATCTCAGCAATAAATAAGCAAACAAGCAAATGTGAGAGTACTTACAGCTCCTTGAAGAGAAAGAGTGTACAGAG
>JAJIBD010018807.1:0-11407 GCA_021461705.1 Cryptotis parvus | reverse complement strand
CTCCCGGCTCGGGCGCAGCAGAAAGGCCGCTGACGCGACTTGAAGGGCCACCCGGGCTCGCCACGGGCTGCGGGCCCCGACCCCAGGCCCGTGCTAAAGTCACCTCAGCAAGAGCGCAGCCATCTTGGGTTCCGGCCGGGACGGAAGTGCCGTCGCGGTCCCGCCTCCTCCGGGCGGGGCACGTCACGTGACAGCGGCCGCCCTTTATCACGCTCCGTTGTCCCGCCTCCTCCGGGGCGGGGCACGTCACGTGACAGCGGCCGCCCTTTATCACGCTCCGTCGCGCCGCCTCGCAGGCAGTGCTCGAGTTCCGACTTTGCTTTTCGCTTCTTCCCGGCTTTCCGACTCTACCTTTCTCCCACCTCCCGGGGCGGCTGAGCCTTCTAGCCCCTTGGGTTCCCCCAATGTGTGCAGGGAAATGCAGTGTCCAGAGTGGAGTGTTTCCAGCCGCTTCGTCCTTGCAGCCGCGGAACATGGGAACCGTAGGCCGGTTGGGTTCCCCGGGAACGAGGGCTCTGGGCTCCGGACGTTCCCAGCACCAGGATAACGCGACTGGAGCCCAGGCGGGGGCTGGGCTAGGGGTGCAGGCCCCGAGACCCAGCGCCCCCCACGGACCTCACTCTAAGGCCGACGCCACCACCACCCCGCCCAGGCAGCGGGGCTGAACGCCCACCAGCCAGACAAAGGCCCCTTCTGCCTTGTGCGGGGCTGGGGGTCACACCCACAGCCACAAGAAGCTGGAGTGGGCGTGGAGAGTTTAGAGACAGACAGACAGACAGCCCCGCGCGCACACACACACACACACACACACACAGTTTTGAAGATCCTAAACACAACCGTCAACTGCACTTGGGGTTTGTGGGAGGAAGGAGCGGAAAAAGAATGCAAAAGTTCTGCCGTCTTGGAAAGGGGGCTCCACAAGGGGAAGCTCAACCCCCATTCTCTATTAAAGTGTACTCTGGCATTGATATTCAGATCTTACCTATACTTAGAACTCGGCTCCTCCTTCAGGCTTTATAAATAGCACAGTTCCTCTTATCTCTGCATCAAAGGGAAACACTGTTTTGCATTTCTGTCACTCCGGGCAAAGCAGCTCTGGAGCCGACTTTGGAATCCGGGAGGCCCCTCCAGCCCCACTCTGCCGCGGAGGCCTGGCAGCCTGGCTCCTTGCTGAACTTCAAGCTCAGAGGCTCTCAATGATGTCCGCAACAAAACGCAGGCTTTCTCTAGAGAAGAGCGAACACACCAGAGAACTGGATTGAAATACAGCAGTTTCGGGCTCAGAGCGATAGCTCAGCTGGGAGTGACCGCTTGCACATGCCAAACTGGATTCGATCCACAATATCCTTTTTGGTCCCCAGAGCACTGCCAGAAATTACTCCTGAGTGCAGAAGCAGGAGTGACCCCTCAGCATCACCAGGTGTGTCCCGGGCCCCCAAAATAATCAAATACAGGGGCGGAGCGATAGCCAGCGGGTAGGGCATTTGCCTTTACACGCGGCCGGCCTGTGCCGGCCCGGGTTCGATCCCCGGCATCCCATATGGTCCCCAGAGCACCGCCAGGAGTAATTCCTGAGTGCAGAGCCAGGGTAACCCCTGAGTATTGCCGGGTGTGACCCAAAAAAGCAAAAAAAAAAAAAAAAAAAATCAAATACAGCAGTTGAGGGGAAGAGATACGTTAGTGGGTAGGTGCTGCCTTGCGCCGCAGGCCTAGGCGCGTTGCTCAGCACCGGCAGGAACGATCCCTGAGCACAAGCACTGGAGCAGCCCTGGGGCGGCCTCCCTCTTCCTGAGGCGCTTTACCTTAGTCCTCCATGGCCACCACCTGCCTCCAGGCGAGGCTCGGCACTGAAATAAATGTATTTATTTGTTTGTTTGTTTACTTACTGCTTTTTGGGTCACACCCAGCAATTCTCGGGGCTCTGCACTCTAGTTACTCCTGGCAGTGCTGGGGATCCTCTGGGATGCTGGGGATAGAAACTGGGTTGGCCGCGTGCAAGGCAAAATGCTCTTCCCGCTGTGCTATCGCTCCAGCCCCTGACACTGAATTTTTTTTTTTTTTTTTGCTTTTTGGGTCACACCAGGCAATGCTCAGGGTTTCTCCTGGCTCTGCACTCAGGAATTACTCCTGGCGGTGCTCAGGGGACCATATGGGATGCTGGGGATCGAATCTGGGCCAGCATGGGCCGGCTGCGTGCAAGGCAAACGCCCTACCCGCTGGGCTATGGCTCCGGCCCACCCTGACACTGAATTAAAGGAGCTTCTTTCTTCCTGTCTCTGCTCCCTGCTCCACCCTGCATGCTGTGCTTGGCACATGACTCAACACTGCCGGGGGCTCCCCAACGCTAGTGGAGTACACCTGCGGGAGACTGGCATCGGGGACACCTGAATGTGGAGAAAAGTGGGAAATGGCCCACTGAGTTCTCAGGGAGGTTCACCTGGTGGTATTCAGTGGCTCCTGGCTCTGCACTTGGGGTCAGCCCTGCTGGTGTTCAGGGGGCCATGTGCCACTGAGGAACAAGCCTCCACTGAGGCACCCACTGAGCTCTCTCTAGCCTCCCTGAGGTACCCCCGTGGAGAGGAAGTACCCATCTGGGAGACTCACCCAGAAAGTAGAGAGTTGGGAAAAAATTCATCCTGCCCAGATACCTCAGCTGGCCTGAGAGGGGGCTCGGGATAGGCACAACATCAAAGGGCTCCCCAAGTCTAATAGAGGCCTGTGTCTGGTTCCTGGGGCTCTGGGGAGCCCTGCCAGGAAGCTTATCCGTGCCCCCCCGTACAGGTTCCCCCTCTCTCCCCTCAAGTGGGTGGGTCTCTGTCCTTTCACTGTCCTCTCCCTCACTGTCCCCCAACATTTCCAGCCCAAGGCAGGGGAGGCTGGAACGCACAAAGCCTTCTGTGTTAGTTCGTTGGGGTGGTATGTGTGTTCCCCCTGGCACTCCCCCCAGAACACAATGATCCCCCACCCCCCTGCCACCTCTCAGCCACACATACCAGCAGGCAATTGGTCGCTGGTTGAGGCCGCCCCCTCGGACTGGGAGCCCTGGGGATTTAAGTGGGTTCCAGGACGCCCGCTCAGCTCTGGGGACCCCACTCTCCCAACCCATCGCTGCTCCAGCCCTGGCTCTGCCCCAACCATGGCTCCGGGGCCCGGCATCTACTCCCAGCCCCATCCTGGCTGCTCTGGTCTTCTGCTCTCTGGGTGAGTTGGGCTCAGGGGTCTGCCATTTGGAGGGAGGCAGTGACAGGAAGAGGAGCAGAGCAGGAGCTGCTGCAGGGGCTCCAGGACTGCTGAAAGCCAAGAGCGCTCCAGGGCCCGGCCAGCAAGGGGGTGGGGGGTGAAGGCTCAGAGCCCTCCAGCAGCCACAAGAGAACCGCCAGGGGAAGAGGATGCCAGGAAGCATGCCAGGTGGGGCCCCTCTAACCCCATCCATTCCCTTACAGGGAGGTGGGGCTGTGAGGATCTGGGGAATAGGTCCTCATCTTCCTCCATCCCCTTTTTGGGATTTGCTTTCATTTGGGGTCCCTACCGGCAGTGCTCAGGGATGACTCGTGGCTGTGAATTCAGGGGATTACTCCTGGTGGGGCTTGGGGGGCTATCCGGGGCACCAGGGGGTGGAACTCGGGTTGGCCAAGTGCAAGACAAGTGCCGCCTGCTGTGCTATGACTCTGGCCTCTCATCTTCCTTCCTAGAAGGGCCCCTTCCTTCCCGCTCACGGAGCGATGGGACAGGAGGGGTGTTGCAGCTAGAGCAGCGGGCCTGAGGTGAGACTCCTCCCAAAGACCCCTGAAGCCCCTGAGAGGAGGCAGTGGCTAGGAACTGCTCTCGAGACACACATCTCTGTCATCAGCTACTGAGTGCTAAACCCAGAATCTGGACCTGTCTGGGCCGTCCCAGGCAGTTACGGAGCAGAGGGCGGGGAGAAGGCGATGCAGGGCTAAGGGAAACGGGGACTACAGGGGCGGAGCCAAGCAGAGCTGCAGAGCACTATGGGGAGCTGGCTGGACAGGGGAGCAGTGGCCATGCCAGCCTGGGGAGCCTCAGGGGAACCCCAGGAATGCAGCGAGCGGCAGGGTGTGGGGCGCGGCCCTGACAATAGGTCTCTGTTTGCTTGGTGCTCCCTCCCGCTCCCATGGACATGGGTCAGTGTGACCCTAGCCACCCACACAGCCTCCCTGGAATGGCCTCAGCGTGGGTGAGTCCTGGGGCACTGGGCCCGAGCAGAGATCTCCCTGGCAGAGGCTTACCAAGCCCCTCAGTAACTCCTCCAGCTCGCTGGTAAGTGGGGGCACAGCAGGGGCAGCTGGGCAGGAACAGTGATGTGGTCACTGGTCATCTTCCTTTCTGGCAAGAAGTCTGTCACATGTGACAAAGCCACAGTGGGCAGATGAGATCGCTGCTCAGAATCTTCTGGAAGGCCCACCTCACCTCCCGCCTCACATCCCCCGGTCACACCCCCGTCACACACACACACATACACACACACACACACACACACACACACACACCATGCAGCAGGGTTCAGGGCTTATTCACTCTGTGCTCAGGGGATCACTTCTTTTTTTTTTTGATAACACCCTGGGTAGACATTTACAAAGCTGTTCATGATTGGGCCTCAGCACCGTCTCTCCACCAGTGCTCAGCTCATTTCCCACCACCATGTCCCCAGATTCCCTCCCCTCTCCTGGCCTGTCTCTATAGCAGGCACTTTGCCTCTTTTCTCTCTCTCTCTCTCTCTCTCTCTCTCTCTCTCTCTCTCTCTCTCTCTCTCTCTCTCTCTCTCTCTCTCTCTCATCACTTCTGGCAGGACTCAGAGGACATAGAGGTGCCAGGAGTCAAATCTGGGTGGCCGTGTACAAGACAAGCACCTTCTCTGATACTATCTCCCTGCTTCCATTTATATATTTTTTTACTTATTTTTTTTACTTTTTGGGTCATATCCAGAAATGCTCACTGGTGGTGCTCAGGGTAGCATATGGGATGCTAGGGCTCAAACCTGGGTTGGCCGTGTACAAGGCAAATGCCCTACCTGCTGTACTATTGCTATGGCAACTCCCCCTCCCATTTACATTCTCATTTTAAGCCAGGGAGAGTACAAGAGTGGAGAGAAGGTCTGGAGCAATATTCCAGTGGGTAGAGCTTTTGGTCTTGCACGTGGCTGACCCAGGTTTGAGCCCCCGGCATCCCACATGGTCCCCTGAGCACCTCCAGGAGTAACCCCCTGAGCACCGCTGGATGTGACCCCCAAATGTAGAGAATTCGGTGGGTTTTGCATGCAAGAGCCTGTGACCACGTGGTCCCCTCAGCACTGCTGGACTCCTAGCACCAAGCCAGGAGCACCCCTGCGCCCTGCCAGGTGTGACTGAAAAGAAAAGGAGAGTAAAATATAGAAAATATAGATTATGTTCTTTGGTTTGGAGCCACAGCTGGTGGTGCTCTGGCAGGGACCAAACCCAAGTTGGCTACAGGCAAGGCAACCCACTATACTTTATTTCCTGACCAGTGTTCTATTACTCCAGCCCCTCTCTGCTCTTCTTCTTCTTCGTCTTCTTCGTCTTCTTCTTCTTTTCTTTTTTTTTTTTTTTTGGGTCACACCCGGCAATGCTCAGGGGTTTCTCCTGGCTCTGCACTCAGAAATTACTCCTGGCGGTGCTCGGGGAGACCATATGGGATGCAGGGGATGGGCTGGCCGCGTGCAAGGCAAATGCCCTCTCCACTGGACCATCGCTCGGGGGACCATATGGGATGCCTGGGAATCGAACCCGGCCAGCACAGGCCAGCCACGTGCAAGGCAAGCGCCCTACCCGCTGGGCTATCGCTCAGGCCCCTCTCTGCTCTTCTAGTGAGCGATCATTAGGCTTTGATGGAGTTTGACTTGGTAAAGGTTGAATGAATATAAAGCTGAAAACAGAGGTTATATCTGGGAGGGGACAAGAGAAAAGATAGAGGGACAGCAGGGAGAGTGTTTTCCTTGCACGTGACCAACCCAGGTCACACACCCACACGCCCCACACCCCAGAGAGTCCCCTAGCCCTCCACAAGTGCAGAGCCGGGAACAAGCCCTGAGCACCACATCAGCAGTGACGTTGGGGTGGGTGGGGAGGCGGCATTGCAGGAGGTGCTCCAAGGGCTGAGGCTTGGGGTGCTTTGGGTGGGGAGACTGTGCCCAGCACTGCCTGGAGCAGGGTGTAGCCCTGAAGGAACAAAAAGTCAAGGCAGGGGAGGGGGCGAGAGAAGCTGGAGGCTTCTGGGCGTTTTGGAATGAGCTGAAAGTGAGTCAGGGGTGCAGGCAGACTCTGGAAGCAGGTGTGTGGTGGCGTCTGTGGGGGAGGCATTCCTGCAGAGCAGGAAAGTCCCGGACAGTCTGTTATGGAGCAGGGGAAGGGGGTCAGGAGGGTAAGCAAGGGTCAGCGGGTGTCCCTGTCCTGCAGAGCCCTGACCTGCGGGGGCTCCTCCCCCTCTCCCTCCCTCCCGCAGCGCTGAGCCCAGTCAGGGCGATTGTGGTCTACACCGACAGGGTGGTGTACGGGGGCCGTGGGCTCCAGGGTCACCCTTCACTGCTCCTTCTGGTCCAGCGAGTGGGTGTCGGATGACATCTCCTTCACTTGGCGCTATCAGCCCGAGGGCGGCCGCGACGCCATCTCGGTGAGTGAGGCTGCTGGTGGTGGAGGGCGCACGTCCCCCCTCGAGTCCCTGGAGGTGCTTGCTGAGGCTGACCGACCTGGACAGACCCAGTGGCGTCCTGTGCTCCCCCCCCCAACACTCCCTTTGTCCCTTTTGCCCGCCGCCCTAGATCTTCCACTATGCCAAAGGCCAGCCGTATATCGACGAGGTGGGCGCCTTCAAGGAACGCATCCAGTGGGTGGGCGACCCCCCCGCTGGAAGGACGGCTCCATTATCATCCACAACCTGGACTACAGCGACAACGGCACCTTCACCTGCGACGTCAAGAACCCGCCCGACATCGTGGGCAAGACCTCCCAGGTCAAGCTCTACGTCTTTGAGAAAGGTGCCAGGGCCGAGGGCACAGGGAGGGCCAGCGCGAGGGCGCTGGGTACCGCGGGGGGCAGCGGGGCCCCTGTCGCGCTCACGCCCGCCTCTCCCCTAGTGCCCACGAGGTACGGGGTGGTGCTGGGCGCCGTCATCGGGGGGCGTCCTGGGGCTGGTGCTGCTGCTGCTGCTTCTGTATTACCTGGTGCGCTACTGCTGGCTGCGCAGACAGGCGGCTCTTCAGAGGCGCCTCAGGTAGGCGCCCAGACACCTCGGGCCCCGACCCCCTAGTTTCCATTGCTAGCAGGGTTCCCCGGGGGCGGTCCCTGCACCCCCCTCCTGCACCCTATCACCCCTCCTGGGTGCGAGAGACACCCCGCCAGGAGAGCTGTGCCCATCGCGCCCCTCTCCCCACCCCACAGCGCCATGGAGAAGGGTCGGCTGCACAAATCCGGGAAGGACTCCAAGCGCGGCCGGCAGGTGGGCGGACATGGGGCCGGTCGGGGTGGGGGGGTGGGGGGGGGCAGGCGGAGGGGCGGGGCAGGGCGCGCCGCAGACGGTGGCGGTCCCAGCGCCTCCCTGTCCTCTCCCTCCCGCAGACGCCGGTCCTCTATGCCATGCTGGACCACAGCAGAAGCTCAAGGGCAGCGAGGAAGAAGTCCAGGGGGCTAGGAGACTCGCGCAAGGACAAGAAATAGCGGTTATGGGGCCGGGCCGGGGCGCGGGGCTCGGCCGAGCCGGAGCCCGCCAGGGGCGCGCGGGTGGTGGTCATCGAGATGGAGCTGCGGAAGGATGAGGCGGACGCCGGGCTCCGGCCGGCCGTCAAATCCCCAGCAGGTCGAGCCTCAAGAACGCCCTCAAAAACATGATGGGGCTGGACTCAGCCTCATGAGCGCCCCAGCCCTGCCCGACGGGGCGCCCCATCCTTGTCCCTCCACTGAGGTGCTTTCTCATTGGCTCCAGCCCTGCCCTGTCCGGCCTGCTCCTGCTCAAGCCCTTTCTTGCCCCTTCCCTCCCGCATCCCAGGCCCCCCCACCCAAGGACTGCGTGTTTGGTGCCTGTCCCTCCAGCACCGAAGAAAGGGACCTTGAGACCCCTGTGCCCCCCCAGCCCATCTCCACTGACTCTGTCTCTGTCCCCACCTAACACCCGGTCACCCAGAACTGCTTCCTTTGGGGTCCTATAGGTGGACATGTTTTTCTTCCACCCACCCCGTGCCACGGCTCTGCCCATGACTGAGAGCACCCATGACGTCATGCTGTCCCTCACCCTGCCCAGCAGTCCTTCGGGGACAGCCCGGTCCCAGCAGAGCACCCACGTTCCAACCTCGGCTGCAGCGTTGCTGTTCCTTGAGCTCTTCGGAACACTGTCCTGGAACTCTCTCCTGGAGAGGAGAGAGAGAGGGGGTGCTGACAGTGGGCAGCTGAGGGGCCTGGGGTCTCAGGAAGCATCTCCAGGGGGAGGGTGGGGAGGGGGCGCTCTGCTCCCAGCCACAGGAGCCTTGGGGTTTTTTCTATATTCTGTACATTTCTTCCTAGCACCCTCCCTCCCTCTCCCCAATCCCTGGATGTTTAATAAACACTGACATTTCCAAAGTTCCAGTCTCTGGCTTCCTGGGGAAAATTCCCAGCCTTGACTCTCTCAGCTGTGGTCCTGGTGTGAGGAATTTAGTTTTCAAGTATGGAGGCTTCTGGGAGAGTAAGCACGCGTTTCCGAGGCCCCAACAGAACCCCGCTTGGCCTAGTCTCCAAGAACACCAGAACATTCCCCTTGAAAATCAGGGGCTAGGGCTGGAGCGAGGCCCAGCGGGTAGGGCGTTTGTCCTGCACGGCCGGCCCATGCTGGCCCAGGTTCGATCCCGGCATCCCATATGGTCCCCGAGCACCACCAGGAGTAATTCCTGAGTGCAGAGCCAGGAGTAACCCTGAGCATTGCCGGGTGTGACCCAAAAGAAAAAAAAACAGGGGCTAGAGCTATAGCACAGTGGGGAGAGCATTTGCCTTGCTGCGACTGACCAGGGTTCGATCCCCCGGCATCCCATATGGTCCTCCCAGCAGTGCGAGGAGCAGAGCTGGGAGTAACCGCTGAGAGTTGCTGGATGTGTCCCAAAAAAGCAAAACAAAAAAAAAAATCAACCTGTGTCCTATATTTACAACAGTCAACATCCCTGAGAGGTCGTGAGTGTGTGTGTGTGTGTGTGTGTGTGTGTGTGTGTGTGTGTGTGACTCAAAAAACCAACATCTGGGAGGGTGTGTGTGTTTGTATGTGTGCCTGGGACTCACAGCTAACATTCTGCAGAGGGTGTTTGGGGACTTGTTGGATCACTGTTCTCAGCCCTACCTGCTAGCCCTGGGTTTTGTCTTATGAATGAGGGGCTGCTTCTCTTTCCTGTACACCCTTTACATATGCTTATGCTAGTCTGAAGAATTTTTTTGTTTACACACAGGAAGACAGTTAAGACTGTGCACTGGTGAATTACTTACTCCTGAGCATCCATCATCTTTCCTAACTAAAGCCCCAGTTGCCTTTAGATTGATTCTAATTCCTTCGACCCCAAAAAGGAGGATCCCATTGTGGGACTGGATGAACCCAGGGCAAACAGCAATGAGTGAAATCACCCTGGCCTCGACATAGGATAATTAAAGGTCCTGCACAATGTTCTGAGCAAGCTCTGACCCAAAGATAAGCAGTGGATCGGTAGGACCCTGAGGGACTGGAATGACCAGTCCGGCAAGGGAATGCAGTGGGGCTATACGGGCGCAAGCCTCCCAGGAAAGGCCACTCTACAAATTTAATCCCTGGTGTAGGTAAATGTCTGTCTTTTTAACTGTGTTTATACAAAAATGACTAGAAATATTATTGAAATGCTTGCTTACCAGCCTAGGATGAGAGAAAACAATGCTCCCAGGGTTCTGCCCAGAGGAGCTGGGGCGTGGCCCCTGGTGGTTTGTCCCATCAGCGGAAGCCTTTTTTTCACCTCATTGCTTGGGGATAAGAGAACCTTTGCCATTTTACCTTTCATAACTCCCTGCCCCCAGCCTTTTGCAAAGTGTAAATCTTGGGCAGAATTCATTTGACCATGTGGTGGTTTGTGTGTGTGGAGTTAGTTGGAGTGATGAGTGTGTGGAAAAAATTAAAGCCTATATAAAATTAAAGATTTCCTATAACTGGTGTTGGTGCTTCTTTCTCCATTGGCTGGAGGGTCGGAGCGATAGTCCAGCGGGTAGGACATTTGCCTTGCATGCAGCCAACCCGGGTTCCATCCTCAGCATCCCATATGGTCCCCTGAGCACTGCCAGAAGTAATTTCTGAGTGCAGAGCCAGGTGTGACTCAAAAAGCAAAAATAAATAAATAAAATAAATAAAACTCCATCAGGGACGGTTGTCGGCCCGACCATGGCCGGGTGACCTGCCTGGCGCCAGTATCTGTTGGGGAGCCCGATCAGCTCTGGAAGAGGTGTGTGTGCGGCATGTGTGTGCGAGGGCAGAAGGCGTGGAGCACGGGTCAGGTCACACCAGAGGGCTTTTTATTGTTAGGGTCATGACATGCTGGGTCCCGCTGAGCAGCTACTCTCTGCCCTGCAGTTGGGGAGGCGGCTGCAGGGCGTCCCTAGCGTGTGTGCATAGCCCGAAGGGCGGGGTAGAGGTAGGCAGGTCCACAGAACCGCAAGAACCCTCAAAACTTTCTCCAGCACTGAGTCTTCGAGATCAGTTCTCCAAGCTCCCCACCCATGCCCCATTTCCCTGCTGGTTTCCTCCCCAGGGACCAGCTCTGCCGGCCAGGCGCAGCAGAGGGGTGTGCCCACACCTTCCCTGACCACCAGCATGCACTAGTGCGAAGCTGTAGCAGCCTGGGGTCACCACACGGGAATCTCAGCTTAGGAGTGGGGTGGGGGAGGGGGCCAGGAGGCATCTCCTGAGACTGAGGTGCGTGTGAGCATGTCACAAGGCCCCAGGCTTGATCCCGTGTCTACTGGACCCAAATGGCCTCAGCGACTGGACATGGCCTGGTCTGAACCTCACTGGTCTTGACCCTGGCGTTGTTAAGAGCATGGCCATGTGCCCACCACCAGGCCTCTCCTTCCTCTTCCTCAGGCGTGTCTGTGACCTGGGGAAGCAGAGGCAGATCCCAGCTGGGAGAAACCCTTCCCTCCCCACCCAGGGTCGGTGCTCTGAGGGGAACCTACAGGGATGGAGGGGGCAGGGGGCTGGGGCGGAGGCGTGGCGGGGGCCCCTCAGGAGCTCGGCTCCTTTTCCTTTTCTGGAAGCGCCGGAACTTCCCCTGGATGGCCAGGGGCCGCCTTCTCTCGTCTCGGGGGCCGTGAGGTCAATATCGATCTCCTCTCTCCTCCTCCGCCTTCTTGGTACCTCCAGCATTTCCTGCGGACCAGAGTGTGAGGCATGAGCCAGCCCTGCT
>JAJIBD010018806.1:0-10917 GCA_021461705.1 Cryptotis parvus | reverse complement strand
CAGGGGTTACTCCTGGCTCTGCACTCAGGAACTACTCCTGGCGGTGCTCGGGGGACCATATGGGATGCCGGGGATCGAACCCAGGCCGGCACAGGCCGGCCGCATGCAAAGCAAACGCCCTACCCGCTGGGCTATCGCTCCGGTCCCTCTTTCTCTTTTTGGAAGCCATTTAAACCATCATTTTTGTTATGGACAAAAGTGTTGACTAAATTATGGCAGGAAGTTTTAGAAAATATCTTCTGTTCCCCAAAAGTGCCAGTATATGTTAGAATTCAATAAATATGGATGAAACCATCTTTCTGTACCATGTGAATTTTCAAAGTAAACCTTTATTATCTTTGTAAATGGACACAGAAGCCGACAGTGGCACACGCTAACTTTTCAACCCCTCTTGTGACACCCTAGATATTTGAATGACTTCTATGAGCTGGAGCTACAGCACGGTTCTGGTGTTGTGGGCTGGAATATTCCAGTGACTAAAGGGGTTGTGCCTTCTCCAAGAGAATCCCACACAGCTGTTATATATTGCAAAAAGACTCTGGGAGCCCAAAGATGTATGTTTTTGGTGGAATGTGTGGTGCTCGCCTGGATGACCTGTGGCAGCTAGACATAGGTAAGCTTGACCGGAGTAGGCTCAGGAATTGACTAAGGTTGATGAAGGCAAATGCAGAATCACATTGAAAAAATTTCTGATTGCCATGCTTACTGAGCTGCACATAGATTATTTATAACCAGCACTTGTAGCCGGCCCCACGGGCAGCCACGGAATAAGGTGAGTGGTTCTGATTAACCACATAAATGAATATTTGATTTAGGATATTAATTATCCAGTCTGCCCTTTAAATCAGGTCCCCAGATGTGCTGGTGTGCTGCGCTTGGTCGATCTTATGTCCTTATTTTCTTATGTAACTATCAGCAGAATTCCTTCTTTTTTTTTTTTTTTTTTTTTGCTTTTTGGGTCACACCTGGCGATGCTCAGGGGTTTCTCCTGGCTCTGCACTCAGGAATCACTCCTGGCAGTGCTCAGGGGACCATATGGGGTGCTGGAGATTGAACCCACGCCAGCACAGGCCGGCCGCTTGCAAGGCAAACGCCCTACCCGCTGGGCTATCACTCCGGCCCCAGCAGAATTCCTTTTGACTTTCAAAGATACCTGGTTGAACACGCTCAAATTTATATGGTTAGTCTGTCTGTGGGAGATGTAGCAATCAGTGTTACCGTTGGTTAGTAAAAGCTTGTAAGACGCTCCTTAAAGGACTCTTAGGGTGACTGATTGGTGGTTTGACTCCTTACCATCATACAGTGTGCTCTTTAAATGTCAAATTCGCTTTCTGGTCTTAATATTGGTGGCACCCTGATACAATGCCCTTTCACAAATAACAACAGGCGAGCATAAGCCAGCTTCTGTGATTGGCCACTTCGTCAGCTAGGAACATTGATCTTAAGATGAAGTGAATGGTTTTGCAAGCTTTTTGTTTCATTTTGGTAAGCCCTTTGTGATTTTTTAAAAATTTTGTGAGATGGGGTGATTTGCTGTTTCTCGGTCAAGTTACTAATGACTTCTTTTTACCTTTAGAAACCATGTCCTGGTCCAAACCAGAAGCGAAAGGGACCGTGCCGCTGCCCCGAGCCTCCACACAGCCAGTGTGATCGGGAACAAGTACGGAGTTTCTCTATTGCCTCTCGCTTCTTTGAGTAAAGAAAATAATAACAAATATACCAAAAGAAGAGTGATAACTAATTGTTTCTTGGAAATCGGTTGTGGAACTCACTGTTTGCTTGTGCTTACTGAGCCAGAGTAATTGACCTGGGTCAGAGAGATAATACAGGGCAGACGGCACTTGCATTCCGTGCTGCTGACCCCAGCTCTGTTACCCCAGGCACCATGTATGGGGCCCTGAGCATCACCAGGAATAGCCCTTGAGTACTGAAAACACAATTTTTTTTGGCCACACCCAACAATACTGGGGGGGTTACTTTGCTCGGCACTCAGGAATTATTCCTGGTGGTACTCTTGGGGTCCAAACGGGATCCCGGGGATGAATCCAGGCACCTCTGGCTGACTTTCACTCTAGCCCTCAAGAAAAGACATTTTTATCTTTATTTATTTATTTATTTATTTGGTCACACCCGGCAATGCTTAGGGGTTTCTCCTGGCTCTGCACTCAGGAATTACTCCTGGCGGTGCTCGGGGACCATATGGGATGCCGGGGATCAAACCTGGGCGATATAGGCCGGCCGCATGTAAGGCAAACGCCCTACCCGCTGGGCTATCGCTCCGGCCCAAAAGACATTTTTAAATACCGTAAATCATGGCACTTAAAATAAAAATAGTATTAGGCTTCCACAAGTAAATACCCTTCCCTCACTCCCCTCCCTGTTTTTGGTTTGTGTCATATTTGTGGTTCTAAAGGTCTGTTTCTCATTGTGTGCTCAGGAGTGTGACCTGGTAGTGCTCTGGGGATTGTATGTGGTGCTGGAGAGCGAGGGCAGGCTGGATGGAGTGCAAGGCAAAGGCCTGACCCTCTGCTGTCTCTCCAACCCGTGCCGTTGTCTTTATCATCATCATCATCATCATCATCTTTATGGGTCACACCCGGCAATGCTCAGGGCTTACTCCTGGCTCTGCACTCAGGAATTACTCCTGGAGGTGCTCTGGTGGCATATGGGATGCGGGGATGGAACTCGGGTTGGCTGTGTGCAAGGCAAACACCCAACCTGCTTTCCTGTGTTACAGCTGCCTCCTGGACGCCCTTTCCCCTCCGCCTCTGAACAGAGTGGGAATTGCTTACGTGTACACCAAGTGTGGTCAGTCAAGCTGATCAGGAAACACACTGGACACACCGCGCTCACTGTTTGCTTTACTGATTTTCAGTACAACTTGACTTGTGCTGGGTGTTCTCAGGTGTATTCTCTCAGTACCTAGGCTTTGACTGGCGCCAGGGTTAGAATGTGCCCTCTGGCACCCAAGTCTGCTTAGGTGCTTGTGCACTGCTGCCTGGGTCAAGAAGCGAGATCTGTGTGTATGTTTCCTCTCTGCGTTAGGGATCACTCCTCGTGGGCTCAGGGGACCACACAGGGTGCCGAGCAGTGAACCCGGTTTCAGCAGAGTGCAAGGCAGATGTGTCACCACTGTGCTATGTCTCCAGCCCGGAAAGCCCTGTAAAGAGGAGATGTTGTTACCATCAACAGGTTTCATTTGGGCCACACTGGGTGAAGGTTACTAGTTCTGTTGAAGCAGCAGTGACTTTGGAAGGCATTTCACCTTGGGGTTAGTTAGTTTTAGGAAACAACTAATGGCAATACACAGTATCATTAGTTATTTTTCTAGAATAATTTTAAAATAATCAGATGAGTTACACTTTAAGAGGCAGACCCTTTTTAGAAAATGCCGTTTCCTGGGATCAGAGAGATGGCTCAGGGGATGGCGCAGGCTTTGCACGCAGGACGCCTGGATGCAATTCCTGGCACCATATGGTTCCCTAAGCACAGAGCCGGGAGTAGCTCCTGAACACTTCCAGGTGTGAGCCGAACCCCCATCCCACAGAAATTTCCACTAGCAATTTCCCACAGGAATCCCAGTATATAAAATACATTGGGGAAAAAAAAGCTTTTTTGGTTTTGTGTAAGGACATACGGACCTCAGCTCTTCTTCCTTCTTTAGAGACCCTTTCACATGTCCTAAGAACTGTAGGTCCTGAGAACTATAGCTTCAAGTTTTCATTTGAGGCATATCAGAGACTTTGGCTACTACATGCATGCAGTTCAGACTGAGCTTTAAATGGCATAGAAAATTGAGTAGCTTCCTGAATGAGGCAGCCTTCATATACAGCAGAGTGTGCTGAATTTTGAAATACTCCATTTAGGAAAATCATCTTTTTAAAAGGTGGGTGCCATGCCCAGCCATGCTTGAGGGACCCTGTGGTACCAGGGATTGAACCGAGCCTCCCACGTGCGGAGCCAGCACTTTCGTCCCTTTCACTCTCTGCCTGGCCTTGAGAGAGTCCTAACTTTGACGTGTCAGAATGTGGTGATTCCTTGCTGCTTCGCAGGACTATAAGCTCTTGGAGTGGAGAGATGGTACTGGGGTTAAGGTGCTTGCCTTGTACACCGACAACCCAGGTTTGAATAAGCCCGAGAGAGCATTGCTGGGTATGGCCCTAAAACCCCAAATCAGCAAAACGTTAAAGTTTTGGAACAGGATTGCTTTGTCATTATATTTTTTTCCCCTGTTAATCTTCCTAGTGATAAGTGAATAAACTGTCCTGAAGTTTTGAGACAACAAATAAGAAATTTAAGTTTATTCTTAGCACTTAAGAATTTTAAAAAGTCAGGGGCCAGAGTGATAGTCCAGCGAGTAAGGCGTTTGCCTTGTACGCAGCCGACCCGGGTTTGATCCCGGCATCCCATATGGTCCCCCGAGCACCGCCAGGAGTAATTCCTGAGTGCAGAGCCAGGAGTAACCCCTAATTATAGCTGGGTGTGACCCAAAAAGAAAAAAAAAATTAAAAAATTCAATTAAACCTTTAGGGGTGGGGCCGGAGGCGATGGTCCAGCAGGTAGGGCGTTTGCCTTGCAAGCACCCGGCCCATGCTGACCCGGGTTCGATCCCCGGCATCCCATATGGTCCCCCGAGCACCGCCAGGAGTAATTCCTGAGTGCAGAGCCAGGAGAAACCCCTGAGCATCACTGGGTGTGACCCAAAAAAACAAAAAAAAAAAAAAAACTTTAGGGGGAATATTGGCTACTTTATGTTCTTGTTTGTTGTTGTTCAGGATGTACATTTTTGGCGGCTGGGTTCCACAGAAAGGGGACAGTAATGAGGCCGCACCCCAGGACAGTGAGTGGCGCTGCACCAGCTCGTTCTCTTACCTGAACCTGGGTGAGTCTTTGAAGAGCTCCTCCTTGAAATTGAACTGTAATGAAGGCATTCTTCATTACTTTGTTGTTGAAGAAGAAACCGTTGGCCATGACTATTTCTGTCTTTTCAGATACGGCAGAGTGGACCACCCTAGTGTCAGATTCTCAGGAAGACAAAAAAAAACTCAAGGCCACGACCAAGAGCCGGCCATTGTGCAGTTGCAGTCGGCACCCGGTTATATTTCTGGAGGCGGGAGGGACGGCTACAAAAAGGCGTTGAATAGTCAAGTTTGCTGCAAGGATCTTTGGTATCTTGATACTGGTAGGTAAGAGTAACAGATAATCGTTTTCCTTTAGGTAAATCAATAATTTTTTGTTTCGGGAACTATAAATGCTTCAGCCTCTCTTTCCCTGCACAAAGGTGAAGAGAATAACATCTCGAGATACTACTGCAGAGGACTTATCAATTCCGCTCTCCTTGGGTCTCATCCGGGTTCTCTGACTCCCCTGGGAAGAGAGTGTAGAACAGGAAAGATGAGGCTTAATGGTGCAGAGTCTGGCAGAAACTTCCCCATTAACCGAGGCTCATACTGCCTATGATGTCATTACCTTCCCCACCATGTACATGACGAGACTGTAACCGCTCTGGTTGTCGTTCCAGGGGTCCATAAGCGCCACACCAGTGAAAGCACCCAGGCTGAGGGGCGCCCTAGCTGGTCTCTGGACGGGAGCGGTAGCAGCAGGGGTTCAGGGAGTTGGGAGAGTGGGCGGGGAGCTTGCCTTGCCCCGAGCTACCTGGGTTCAGACCCCAGCACTGCACACGTTCCCCTGTGCAACGCCAGGAGTGATTCCTGAGCTCACAGCCAGGAGTAAGCCCTTAGCGTCGCTGGGAGTGGCCCCATAACAAAACAAAGTTCAGTGTGATGGAAACCAAAAACTCTGAGAAATGGGAATCAGAGGAGCCTAAGGAGACTGAGGGGATTTCACTCTGTGACCTGGGTTGGCTCCTGGCTCAGAGAGCCTCTGGCTAAAAATCTGGGCAATCTGAGCAGGTGGTTCGGTTAATAGTATTTCCCAGCATTGGTGTCTTGCTTCTAGCAAACAGTGGGGAGGCCGCTCAGCTTCTGGAATGCAGCTGGCTTGGGCTGATCCCTGGCACACAGATGGTCCCCAAGCTTCAGCAGGAGTGATGCTGAGCACTGACTCTGGAGTAAATCCTGAGCACTGTTGGGTGTGACTCCAAGCCCAGATAAATAAGGTGACCTTAATTTGGAGATGGGAGAGTATAGAAATAAGAGTTCTTCATCTTGCCGTTTCTCACCCGTTAAGTTTTGTTTACTTGCTAGCATGTGCAGGGGTGTAGGTCCATGTTTCTAAGCAACAGTAGCCTTCACTCCCGCCTTCCTGCCATTAACCTCACGTTACACTTTCAGCAAGACTCAAACAGTTCCTTTGATTTTATTTTCATGTTTCCTTAGATCATGTGTTAGATTTTTTTCTTTATTATTATTATTTTTTTAGCTTTTTGGGTCCCACTTTCGGCAATGCTCAGGGGTTACTCCTGGCTCTGCACTCAGGAATTACCCTGGCGGTGCTCAGGGGACCATTTGCGATGCAGAGGATCGAAACTGGGTTGGTCATGTGCAAGGCAAACACCCTCCCCGCTGTCACTCTGGCCTCTCTTATTTGCTCAGATCTTTTCAGCATGGTTAGATGCATTAGATTCCTACCGGTGAACTCTCTCTGCTCCTGTGGTGCAGAGGGAGGGTGCCTCCCAGCATGGGGCACGGCTGGCAGCTGGGAGTCGCCATCATCTTCCTGGGCACGCTTTTGCCTCTTACCTCTGCCGGATTCTGTTTCCTTCCTCTCACATTTCCCCCTTACTTAATTGACTTCCTTTTTTCCTTTTTCTCTTCCTTCCTTCCTTCCTTCCTTCCTTCCTTCCTTCCTTCCTTCCTTCCTTCCTTCCTTCCTTCCTTCCTTCCTTCCTTCCTTCCTTCCTTCCTTCCTTCCCTTCCTTCCTTCCCTCCCTCCCTCCTCCTCCCTCCCCCCTCCCTCCCTCCCTCCCTCCCTCCCCCTCCCCTCCCTCCCTCCCTCCTCCCTCCCTCCCTCCTTCCCTCCCTCCCTCTCCCTCCCTCCTTCCTTCCTTCCCTCCCTCCCTCCCTCCCTCCTTCCCTCCCTCCCTCTTCCCTCCCTCCCCTCCTTCCCTCCCTCCCTCCCTCCCTCCCTCCTTCCCTCCCTCCCTCCCTCCCTCTCCTCCTTTTTGTGGCATACATCCCAGGAAGATGTTGCTGGGATGTATGTATTCCGTTTTGTGATCTTGCACTTATTTGAAAGTGTGGTCAGTCTCCCCACTTCATTGGCATTGTGCACAGGAATAGAATTCTATGTTGGAAATCATTTGCCATCAGAAGCTTGAAAGCACAAGGGGATTTTTTTGAGGGGGATTTTTTTTGTTGAGGAAATAAAACTACATCTCATTTTTTTGTTTGTTTTACTGAGTTCTGGTTCTTTTTAAATGTGACAAACCCTTATACCTCTCCCAAGTGTTTAGGAATTCATTTTTCATCCGCAGTCTGCACTGTTGCTAAGTTTCTTAAGAAATGCTGTTTCTTCTTGCCATTCTGTATCTAATTCTTTATGCTGCCAACTCCTGGGAAACTTTCCCTTCAGAAGTCCAGATTCTTCAGGCTGGGTATTTGTATGATTTACTTCATTGTTTTTTATCTTTCGTTTTCTCAGTTCTCTTTCCCTATGACTTCTGTTGCGTTAGTGTTTACTTTATGGATTTATCTCGCACCTTTGTTCAGGTGTGGATTGACTTTTAAAGAATATTTAAAAACTGGGTTGTAGATACTATCCTGGAGGGATTTGCACAGTAGTAGTTGAAGTTATTCTCTGACTTCAGTAGCTCAGAGTTACTCCCTAAAAACAGCATGATCATAGGGCCCGGAGCAATAGCACCTTGGGGAGGGCGTTTGCCTTGCATGTGACTGACCCAGGTTCGATCCTCGGCATCCCAAGTGGTCCCTGAGCACTGCTAGGAGTAATTCCTGAGTGCAGGGCCAGGAGTACCTCCTGAACAGAGCTGAGTGTGACCCAAAAAGCCAAAAACCCAAAATAAAAAACTAAAACAGTATCATCAGACTTTTTTCTATGGACTATATGTTCTCTGTTAGAACTGCTCACTTCTGCGGTTACATTAAAGCAAATGATAGACAAGGCTGGAGAGACAGTGCAGGAGGAAGGCACCTGCCGGTCGATTTGCTCATCATCGATTTGCTCGAGCGGGCACCAGTAACATCTCCATATGACCTGTCTCATGCTAGTAGAGCCCAAGGGCACCTGCTTGCTCCAGGAACATAAAGAGGCCTCAAACCATTCCATCAGGTCATGGAAATGAGGTCTATAATTGTTACTGGTACCTGGCATATCAAATATGACACGGGTAGCTTGCCAGGCTCTGCCGTGCGGGAGCATACTCTTGTAGTCATCTCTAAATCCAGCATTTGGGGCCGGGCGATAGCCCAGTGGGTAGGGCGTTTGCCTTGCACGTGGCTTGCCTGTGCCGGCCGGGTTCGATCCCTGGCATCCCATATGGTCCCCGAGCACTGCCAGGAGTAATTCCTGAGTGCAGAGCCAGGAGTAACCCCTAAGTGTCGCGGGTGTGACCCAAAAAGCAAAAAAAAAGAAAAAATCCAGCATTTATTGATGAATTTTGATAAAAGGGTACTAATTTTTTTTTTTTTTTTTTGCTTTTTGGGTCACACCCGGAATGCTCAAGGTTACTCCTGGTTCTGCACTCAGGAATACTCCTGGCGTGCTCAGGGACCATGGGACGCCGGGATCGAACCTGGCCGGCACAGGGCCGTCGTGTGCAAGGCAACGCCCTACCCGCTGGGCTATCGCCCTGCCCTCAATGGGTACTAATATTTTTGAAGTTTTGCTTTTCCAAGTACCTGGTTTAAGTCATTTTACCATTATTAATAGTATTTCTAACATTGTGCTCTTGGTTTTAAAGATCGGCTCGTAAAGTTAAAGACTTAGAAGGAAGGTAATATATTGTAACTCTAATTTGCCATAGGGTAAAACATTTTTCTCTGAGTCAGAGAAGTAGCTCTGGACTGGATCGTTTCTTTGTAGATTTATTTGTATAAGCAGTTTCTCAGAATCAGAAGACCACACTCTCTTTATTCTACCTTTAGCTGTGTTTTTTGTGAGATGAACCATTCATTGATGATTGTTTTCAGAGCTCCAGATCCGCACAAACTGCGCATGTGATGAATTATTGATACGTTCGAAACTCAAATGCATAATATCGTTCTTTAGAGAAGCCACCGGCACCTTCACAAGTACAGCTGATCAAAGCCACGACCAACTCCTTCCACGTCAAGTGGGACGAGGTGCCGACTGTGGAGGGCTACCTTTTGCAGCTGAACACGGACTCGCCGTATCAGGCTGCGTCGCCGGATGCTTCAGCTGCCCCGAATATGCAAGGTAACACCAGGTCACACTTGGAGCCTGCCTGCTGGTGTGCTTTCAGAAACCGTGTGCTGCAGAAGACTGGCTTCAGGATTACTGTGAGCGGTTGGGAGGTGTGACTCGAAGGCTGGACTGTGTGTGCTCTGCACCTGAGCACCCAGGTGCCATCCCGGAGCCCTGCTGGGGTCAGTCGCTCCCCAGGTGTAGCCCAGACCTTCCCCGGCCCCCCCTCACGCTCCCCCAAAGCAGGCATTTTATGAAATGAAGGCTTGTGTCTGGTGTGAATCGAATGTGGAACATGCTGCGTTCCTACTCTGAAACTTGATGGTGCTGTCCTTGTGGTATAGAACAAGTAGACGTGTAGAAGAAAATGCTTGCCCGTGGTCCCTTCTGATGCTTTTTCTGAATTTACGCATACGACCTGACTTTAGGAGATGGCTTTAATTCCATATCATCAATATTTCAGCTTCTGAGCCGGGGATGTAGCTTACAGCAGAGCATCTGTGAAGCTTCTGGGGGAGCTTACAGCAGAGCATCTGTGAGGCTTCTGGGGGAGCTTACAGCAGAGCATCTGTGAGGCTTCTGGGGGAGCTTACAGCAGAGCATCTGTAAGGCTTCTGGGGGAGCTTACAGCAGAGCATCTGTGAGGCTTCTGGGGAGCTTACAGCAGAGCATCTGTGAGGCTTCTGGGGAGCTTACAGCAGAGCACCTGTGAGGCTTCTGGGGGAGCTTACAGCAGAGCACCTGTGAGGCTTCTGGGGAGCTTACAGCAGAGCATCTGTGAGGCTTCTGGGGGGGAGCTTACAGCAGAGCATCTGTGAGGGCTTCGGGGGAGCTTACAGCAGAGCATCTGTGAGGGCTTCTGGGGGGAGCTTACAGCAGAGCATCTGTAAGGCTTCTGGGGGAGCTTACAGCAGAGCATCTGTGAGGCTTCTGGGGGGGAGCTTACAGCAGAGCATCTGTGAGGCTTCTGGGAGCTTACAGCAGAGCATCTGTGAGGCTTCTGGGGGAGCTTACAGCAGAGCATCTGTGAGGGCTTCTGGGGGAGCTTACAGCAGAGCATCTGTGAGGCTTCTGGGGAGCTTACAGCAGAGCATCTGTGAGGCTTCTGGGGGAGCTTACAGCAGAGCATCTGTGAGGCTTCTGGGGGAGCTTACAGCAGAGCACCTGTGAGGCTTCTGGGGAGCTTACAGCAGAGCACCTGTGAGGCTTCTGGGGAGCTTACAGCAGAGCATCTGTGAGGCTTCTGGGGAGCTTACAGCAGAGCATCTGTGAGGCTTCTGGGGAGCTTACAGCAGAGCATCTGTGAGGCTTCTGGGGGGCTTACAGCAGAGCATCTGTGAGGCTTCTGGGGAGCTTACAGCAGAGCATCCATGAGGCTTTGGCTTCAGTCCTTGGCGCTTCCTCCCTCCCTGCCCCCCCCCCCACAAAATCATGAATAATTCAGCTTTAAAAAGTACTTGAAGGCACTTGGAAATGAAAGCAGATTGAATTTGACATTTTCTGCCAGCGTAGATCTTGTTCAACCATTAAGGAAACTGTTAAAAACAATTTTTGGGGGCGGAGCGATAGCCC
>JAJIBD010018805.1:0-21628 GCA_021461705.1 Cryptotis parvus | reverse complement strand
GCACCAAACATAAATAAAACTACAGCTACCATTCTGGAGAATTACTTTCTGTCAGCTCCTATGCTTCATGCAAATATTTCACTGTCTCTTGTTTAATCCTCAGATAATCTCTTACAGTAGAGATTACCACTATGTCATTTTATAGAAGGAACTGTGGCAACCAGAAGCACAAAACCCACTTGGAGTCAGAAAGTGGAGAAGTGGGGCCGGAGCAATAAAACAGTGGGGAGGGCGTTTGCCTTGCACAAGGCCAACCCAGGTTCGATCGCTGGCATCCCATATGGTCCCCTGAGCACCGCCAGGAGTAATTCCTGAGTGCAGAGCCAGGAGCAACCCCTGAGCTTTGCCAGGTGTGCCCAGGAAAGACAAAATCAAACAAGCACACAGACGGGAAGTGGGGAGTTGGCGGCTGTGCCATGTGTTCCAGGAGCCAGGCTTTCACCTCCCACGCACAGCAAACACTGCCTCTGACTCAGTCAGCAAGACGAGCGAGGGGTCAGTAAACCTAAGGACTCGCGGAGTGCTGGAGAGAACGCACAGCCACTCCTCAGGGTAAAAAATATCACTGCCCTGGCTGCAAGCCACCTTCCTATGCCAGGACTGAGATTTATTGTTAAACCAAGTGAATCCCAATTTATAACTGGCATTAAAACTATAGAACGCTCATGACCTTTGTTCGGAGTGATGTCCCGGTGTACGTGCACTTTGCCAGGGTTTAAGCACTGTAAGATCTGTGTGCTGGGAGCCCATCAGCCCCAGGCAAACCAGGATTAACAGTCATCCCACCTTTGCTCCAAAAATGGCACTTCCGGGGCGGAGCGATAGCCCAGGGGGTAGGGCATTTGCCTTGCATGCAGCCGGCCCATGTCGGCCCGTGTTCAATCCCCAGCATCCTATATGGTCTCCCGAGCACCACCAAGAGTAATTCCTGAGTGCAGAGCCAGGATAAACCCCTGAGCATTGCGGGTGTGACCAAAAGCAAAAAAAAAATAAATAAATAATAGTCCAACGGGTAGGGCGTTTGCCGTTTGCCTCACATGCAGCCGACCGGGTTCGATCCCCGGCATCCCATATGGTCCCCACGCAGTGCCAGGAGTGATTCCCTGAGTGCAGAGCCAGGGGTAACCCTGAGCATCGCTGGGTGTGACCCAAAAAAGCAAAAAAAAAAAAAAAAGGCACTTCTGGGAACTTCTAAAATAGAGTATTTACAATGTCCAATAACCGCAGAGCAGCCAAAACACTGTTAGAGCACTGGTTTTGCTTTTGTTCGGTGACCACACCCAGTGGCAATCAGAGGTCCCTCCTCACAGTGCATGGGGCCCCTGGGGTACTGGGGATCAAAACCTGGCCCCCAAATGCAAAGCGTATGTTCAGCCATCTCTACTGCCCACACTTGTATTTAAGTGTCTACATTCTAGGGCCAGAGCGATAGCACAGTGGGGAGGGCATCTTCTTTGCATGCGGCTGACCCGGGTTCAGTCCCAGCATCCCATATGGTCTCCTGAGCACCGCCAGGAGTAATTCCTGAGTGCAGAGCAGGAGTAACCCCTCAGTCACATGTGACACAAAAGAAAAAAAAAATTCTACATTCTGATCAGGGAGAGAATCCAATGGGCTGAGCATATGCTCTCGCACAGGAGCCCTGGGTCAGTCCCTGGAGCACTGGCTCCCGTCCCAGGAGCACTAGAAGCAGCCCCTGAACACTGCATAGGGTGTGGCACCCAAGCCAAAATGTATAGGAACATTTCTGTAGTTCATACATACCATATATAGCTATAAATCAACAATGAAAAATATTTGCAAAATATCAAGATTATCAAAGCTATTTACATGGTTTTATAAATGCTAATAATGGTGATACATATTACAGAGCCAGAGAGATACAGTTGGAAGGCACTTGCCTTGCACACAGCTAATCTGGATTTGATCCCGACACCATACTTGGTCCCCAGCATGCCAGGAGTGAACCCTGAGCAGTGAGGTGTGCCTCCCCTAAGCCTCCTCACCAGGAAACAATGTACAAGGAAAATATAATCAAGAAAATATTTTACATGAAAAATATAAACTAGGAGCGATAGCACAGCGGGTAGGGCATTTGCTGTGCATGTGGCCAACCCAGGTTCGACCCCAGCATCCCATATATGGTCCCTGAGCACTGCTAGGAGTAATTCCTGAGCGAAGACAAGAGTAACTCCTGAGCATCGCTGGGTGTGATGCAAAAAAAAAAAAAAAAATATATATATATATATATATATATATATATATGTTGTTTTTATATAACAAAAAAACATATATAAACTTATATATTTATATAAACTTGATTTACCAAGGTGCTGAAAGGAGGTAATTTTGCTCTTTGTTCTTATTTCTTAGATTTAAGTTTTTACTAATGCGCATATGAGACACACAGCCAATAACACAGTAATAAAATAGATATGCAGCTATTTGGAGGAAAAAAACTTACAAATCATAAAAAATTTAGGGTCCAGTTTCCTAGTTATAATCCAACTGCACAAAACGTTCACCCTGAGGGCCGGAGCGACAGTCCAGCAGGTAGGGCGTTTGCCTTTGCGCTGCCGGCATGTGCCGGCCAGGGTTCGATCCCCAGCATCCCATATGGTCCCCGAGCATGGCCAGGAGTAATTCCTGAGTGCAGAGCCAGGAGTAACCCCCCTGAGCGTCGCCGGGTGTGACCCAAAAAGCAAAAAAAAAAAAAAAGTTCACCCTGAACGGGCCAGCCACACTCACCTCAGCCAGCTTGTTGAAGCCTTGTGAGTGGCCCTCTTGCCGTTCCACCTGGCACTTCTTGGCATAGCGACGGTTCCCATCCATTATAAAAGCGTGTGTTTGGGCATGGGGCGTGTCTGGGGAGGACGGAGACAAGTGATGAATAATTCATATACTCCCTGGGAAAGGGGTCACCACACCCGGGGGACACTATATCTAGGGAGGAGATACTATATCCGGGGAGGCAATACACACAGCGGGGACACCACACCCAGGGGGCCACCACACCCCTGAGCATTGCCGGGTGTGACCCAAAACGAAAAAAAAAAATACCACAGTCAGACATGAGTGTGCCCCATCATCACAACAGCAAGAGGGGAAGTGGGGTGGGAATTAAAAAAAACAATTCCAGGGGCCGGAGCAATAGCCCAGAGGGTAGGGCATTTGCCTTACATGCAGCCGGCCCATGCCGCCTGAGTTCGATCCTCGGCATCCCACATGGTCCCCGAGCACCACCAGGGGTAATTCCTGAGTGCAGAGCCAGGAGAAACCCCTGAGCATTGCCGGGTGTGACCCAAAAAGCAAAAAAAAAAAAAAAAAATCCAGGGGCCAGAGTGATAGCCCAGCGGGCAGGGCATTTGCCTTGCAGGTGGCCAGCCTATGCCGACTGGGATTCTATCCCGGCATCCCATATGGTCCCCCGAGCACCGCCAGGAGTAATTCCTGAGTGCAGAGCCAGGAGTAACCCCTGAGCATTGCCGGGTGTGACCCAAAAAAACAAAACAAAAAAAATTCCAAGTCTACTATGGGGCATATTCTTCCCAACATTCCTAGTGGTTCCTTAAGGAGTTACTTTCCTATGGACCTGGCAGAGATCATGGAACATTTGTGTGTGTGTATAGGAAGAAGCATACTGACTCATAAATTTACTGATGTCTGCTGCTAGACAGCCAGAGGCTGATAAGAGCTAAGATGAATGGCGCTAACCTAACACCCAATACAGAGGATTAATCACTGTAATAATTCCTGAAGAAAAAAAGAGGGAGTATTTGGAAACGCAAGGAGAATATTGGAAACAGTGAGTCTTCAAGTTGCTGAAAGACAGATCCCAATAGTAGTAATTCGAACTGTTCTGTTTATTTCTTAAAACCACAGTCACATGGTTTAATTTATGTTTGTCCAGAGCCCAAACCCTGAGACATTAGTTAGGCTGTACTACTCTATCAGAAAAAAGAGAGTGGGGCTGGAGGGACAGCACAGCAGGTAGGGTGTTTGCCTTGCACGCGGCCAACCTGGGTTCGATCCCTGGTATCCCATATAGTCCCCTGAGCACTAGCAGGAGTAATTCCTGAGTTAAGAGCCAGGATTAACCCCTGAGCATTACAGGGTGTGACCCAAAAGAAAAAAAAAAAAAAAGAGTAATTGGGCCCAGAGTCAGTATAGTGGGTAAGATGCTTGCCATGTATGTGGAGGACCCAGGTTGGATCCCTGGAGCTACATGCCAAGCCCTGCCAGGAGAGATCCCTGAGTGCAGCGCCAGGAGTAGCAAGCCCTGTGGGGCCAGAGCGACAGCACAGCAGGTTGGGCGTTTGCCTTGCATGCAGCTGACCTGAGTCCAATCCCCAGCATCCCCTATGGTCCCCCCGAGCACCTCCAAGAGTAATTCCTGAGTGAAGAGCCAGGAGTAACCCCTGAGCATGGCCGGGTGTGACCCCAAAAAAGAAAAAAGAAAAAAAGGGGTCAGCTCTGTAGAGGGCCAGTTGTGCCCCTCCCACAAAAAAAAAGAAAAAGTAATTATTCTATCTGAATCCCAAAGACAGTACTAGGAATAACAGGAACAGCCAGGAAAGGGCACCATGGCTAGAATATACGGTAGGCATACTGAAGGCCTGGGTTTGACCCCTGGCATCCACGGTGCCGAGGACGCACAGGAGCAACCCCACAACGCTGACAGCTGTGCCTTCCACCAAATAACAAACACATGAAAGAAGGCTCGGAAAGCAAATTTCAGTTGTTTATAAGGAAAACTTAACAATCCACGCTGCAGTGATCAACATGCTGGAAATATGAGCCTGAAGTTACACTGCAATTCTAAGAGCCTCATTCCACTGTTAAATCCCAACTAACGTCATGTATTACTCAACATTAATAATGAACGAAACTCCGTACAAGATTACCCAAGTAACCCAAAAGCAGTCTGGTGCTGTGAGCCATTTCTCACCTTTATGATGCTGCCGCTGATCGCTCCCAAAATGACAGCTCCCCTTCCTTGATCCATGACATAGTTCCTGCCCCAGAAGAAGACAGACAAGAACAAGATGCCAATAGAAGGTAACCTTGGATTAAAAAGGAGAATCAGATGACACCATAATTTGCAAAAGCTATTGCTGACTTGGAGGTATTCAGCTGGACTCCTATGTACCAGCATTAGCATCCAAAGACAAGGGACTCTGTTCTCTCACCATCTAGAGTTTACAAATAAACCAGATGGGTCTAATTCTCACATCCTTTTGCTTAGAACATGCACTGCCTTCCTGACCACATGAGAAACGTCAAATCTAGCTCCTTCACCATCTTCCTCCCACTTCAGCCTTCCAGGTCACGAACGCTAGTGTCTCCCACTAACTTAGTCCCCCGTCTCCTCCCCCCATGCCTACCCACCGAGTCACCGCTCACCTTTCGTTCGTTTCCCCCGTTAGATCACTGCGCAAGATCAGCCGGTCCCGGAACCTCGTAACTACTCTAGGAGGCTCACACTTCCTCACGACGTGGCGCAGGAAGAACACGTCATCGCTGAGCGCTGGCCACGCCCCGCCAGCCCCTCGCGGGATGGGCGGGGCCCCTCGGACTCGGAGCGGCGCGAGTGGTGGGGACGCGAAGCTGAGGCTTTGGGGTGGGGGGTGGGGCCAAGGCGTTCTCACGTGACCGCGTGGGCGGGCGAACTCGCTCCGGACGCGGGCCCGGGCCCAGGCAAAGGCGCCGCCTAGAGGCCACCTGGGGCGCGGACAGCTCACGTTCTGGGGAAGCCTCTGGGGAACTCTTCCGGAGCCCCACTTTAGAACTGCATGGGTTTGGGGCCGGGCGATAGCCCAGCGGGTAGGGCGTTTGCCTTGCACGCAGCCGGCCTGTGCCGGTCTGGGTTCGATCCCCGGCATCCCATATGGTCCCTCGAGCACCGCCAGGAGTAATTCCTGAGTGTAGAGCCAGGAGTAGCCCCTGGGAGCATCGCCGGGAGAGACCCAAAAAAAAAAAAAAAAAAAAAAAGAACTGCATGGGTTTCTAGGCTGCTGGATATGGACCCCCAGACAGCTGTCAGAGGCGGTAGAATTGGACTTTAGAGCTCTGGTACAAGTCTAAACAAAATGATTGTGGGGCCGGAGATAGTAGAGCGGGAGGTTGCTTTGCCTAGCAGCTACGTGGCTGATTGAGGTTCCATCTTCCGCATACCAGAGCACAGCCTGGAGAAATGCTTGAGTGGCACTGCCGGGTGTGGCCCCAAAACAACAAACAAATCGACATCTTTATTGTTTGCCGTCTATATATATACTTTTTTTTCCTTTTTGGGTCACACCCAGCAATGCTCAGGGTTACTCCCTGCTTCTAACTCAGAATTTTTTTTTTTTTTTTTTTTTTTCTTGGAGAGGGGTCACACCTGGCGTCGCTCAGGGGTTTCTCCTGGCTCTTGGCTCAGGAATTACTCCTGGCTGGGATGGGGGACTATATGGGATGCCAGGGATTGAACCGGGGTCGGCTGCGTGCAAGGCAAATGCCCTACCCGCTGTGCTATATTGCTCCTGTACCGTGTATTTTAAATCTTAATCCTTTGAGAAGTTTCTACCCTCCCCTCTAGCTCACAAACCCACTTAATGTTTATTTTGTGCAGAGTTAATAGTTAGATTTAGGGATTTTCAGATTCTCAAGGTCTACTCAAAGACCAAAAAGAGTAAAGAGCACAGCTCTTAACTGAAAGCCCCGAGCAAGAAGCCCGAGAGGGGCCGGAGTGATAGTCCAGTGGGTAGGGCGTTTGCCTTGCACGCAGCCAACCCGGTTCGATCCCCGAAATCCCATATGTTCCCCCGAGCACCGCCAGGAGTAATTCCTGAGTGCAAAGCCAGGAGCAACCCCCTGAGCTTTGCCAGGTGTGCCCAGGAAAGCCAAAAACAAACGTGTGTGCCCCATCATCACAACAGCAAGTTGGGAAGTGGGGCGGGAATTAAAAAACAATTCCAGGGGCCGGAGCGAGAGTCCAGCGGGTAGGGGAATTTGCCTTGCACGGCGCGGCCGCCTATGCTGCGGGGTTTGATCCCCGGCAACCCATATGGTCCCCTGAGCACCACCAGGAAAATTCCTGAGTGCAGAGCCAGGAGAAACCCCTGAGCATTGCCGGGTGTGACCCAAAAAGAAAAACAATAATAATAATAATAATAATAATAATAATAATAATAATAATAATAATAATAAATTAAAAAAGCAGAATGGGCGGAGCGGGAAGGGCCTTGCACGTGGTAGAACAGAGCTCCATCTCCGGCATCCCATATGGTTTCCCCACCCCCAGCATCGCTGGAGTAATTCCTGAGTGCAGAGCCAGGAGTAACCCATAAGCATCACTGGGTGTGAAACGCCCCAAAAAAAAAATAAAGTTGCCATGTTTCAAAGAAACAACCTAGTCTGAATTGCAGACTGTTAAGCAGATAAGGAAGATATTGCATTGTTTCATTGTGGCTTCCACTTGCTGATCAAAGGTATTTTAGCTTTTGGACCACACCCAGCAGTGCCGAGGGGATTACATAGGATCAAACCCAGGTTGGCTGTGTGCAAGGCTACTGGTCACTGCACAATCTCCTGGACCACATAGGAGGGTTAGAGCCCAGTTATTAAAGAATGCTCTAGAAGTGGGTACCCATGAATAATTTTCCACTTTCATATTCATCGTTGTTTCCTCCTAGTGATTGCTTCCGATAGGCAGATTGAAAGTCAGCGTGGATCTTGTGTTGTTGAGGCTGAGGACTGACTTGGTCTCTGAGAGACTCCCGTCCCGGACTGCAGTGTTAAACAGACCTGAACGTAGTCTGCTCAAACCTCTTGCTGTGAACCAGCAGAACTTTTGAACAGAAGTTCTCAGGGCCTGTTCCTGGCTCAGTGCTCAGGAGTGACCCCCTGAAGGTGCTCAGGGGACCATATGCGGTGCCAGGGATTCAAACCAGGGTCACGGCCGCCACAGTCGCATGCAAGGTTTCTCCACATAGAAAAGTCTATTATAAAAATACGGGAAAGCATGGCAGCGGAGACGCAGACACTGAACTTTGGACCTGAATGATGTGTTTGGACACCCGAATATGGGAATTCTCATGGAATTTCAGATCCATCACATTGTAGTGTGACTTTCCCCCTCTCTTCTTCCTTTCCCCCAAAGTTGATGATTGAAGATCCTCTCAGCAGTGACGTGATGATAGTTGTTTTTTCCTATTCAAACCTAGAGCAAAGGCAGTATATAAAGTAGATGTTTTGAAACCGTGTTGTAAGCAGTCTCAGTGTTGGGCAGTGATGGTTTGCCAGATGATGCAGACTTTCCCTGTAATTCTCTGTGGAGTGCTCCTATGAACTTCTATGCATTTCACTTTATATGTGATACCCTAGTTTATTTTGGCAGATTGGATTGAGGGGAAATCATTATTTACAGTTTTAAGAATTATGTTGCTTCTAAATTTTAGGAGTTATTTTGGAAATGTTTACCTCAGTAATGCTGTACCTGTTTTATTAATATATATTAAAAACAATTTTCTTATGAAGTCAATGTTTCTAAAATAAGTAGACGCTTATAAGTAAGCCAGAGAAGAGGCAGTGACCGTGATTTTTATCACCCATGGTGACCACTGTGAATACATTGGCGCATTTTTCCAGGTGTTTTTCATGTTTGCTTATTTATGTATATGTACATCTATTTTCACAAATATGTTATTTTACTGTTCATTCAGTTTTGTAATATGTTTCAAAAATTTACACAGCAAAAGCACTTTCTAATCAATAAATATTTACTATTCTCTTAAAAAAAAAAAAAGAAAGAAAGAAAGTCAGCGTGGAATGTGCAGTTCCCAAGGTCAGCTTCGACTCTTGGTGATATTCCCCGGACAGGTCGTCTTTGCTTTGTACTCATTTCCTTGCCTTGTGAAATAGATGGAATCCCCATATCAAAGGTGTTTGGCGTTCTTAAAGCACCTTTTCCTAGGGCTGGAAAAATAGTACAAAGAGGTAAGGTGCTTGGGGCCGGAGCGATAGCCCAGCAGGCAGGGCGAACCTATGCCAGCCTGGGTTCTATCCCCGGCATCCCATATGGTCCCCTGAGCACCGCCAGGAGTGATTCCCTGAGTGCAGAGCCAGGAGGAACCCCTGAGTGTCGCCGGTGTGACCCAAAAAAGAAAAAAAAAAAAAAAGAGGTAAGGTGCTTGCCTAGGATACACTGATCGAGCTTAGTTGGCGTCCTCAGCACTGCATATACTCCCAGAGAATACGTGATCCTTTAAGCAGGGACCCAGGAGTAGTCACTGAGTACCACCATGTGTGGCCCCAAAACCTAACAAAAAACAACTTCATGTGGCCAGAGACAGAGTATGATGATTGCCTTCCACGCAGCTGACTCGTTTGATCCCCAGCACATTTGGTCCAGCAGGCATCACTGAGCATGATCTTTGATTTGTTTTTTTCTTTTGGGTCACCCCTGGCGATGCTCAAGAGTTATTCCTGGTTCTGCACTCAGGAATTACTCCTGGAAGTGCTCAGGGGGACCATATGGAATGCCAGGGATTGAACCCGGGTCAGCTGTGTGCAAGGCAAACACCCCACCCGCTGTGCTATCGCTCTGGCCCCTATCATGATCTTTGAGCACTGTCAGAAACCCTGAACACAGTCTGATTCAAACCAACAAACAAAAAAGATGTTCATCAGAAGATAAGAAAAACAGACTTGAAAATATTTGTAGCTAGTGTTTCTCTAGCCTGATTTCCCTGACTCCACTTCCTTCCTTGGGTGCTGCAAGGGTTACAAAGGGCTTTGAGAAAGAGACAAAGTATTATTAGGGTCCATGCCCCCATCCTTTCCTCTCTCCATTGTGGCACAGGCAACCCCATTCTTATTCATGCCAAGCTCCTAATCCCTCTTGAATGTGGCAGCTTCCAAGGACAAGAGGCCTTAACTAGAAACAAAACCACTGTAATGGGGGGCTAAGACTGAACCTTCAAGACTCATTACTAACAAAACATCTCATCAGAAAACTTGAATGGTTCTTCTGAGACTTCTGGGTCCCATCTAAGATAGGGAATAAAGAGGGAGAAAAGTACCGTGTGCATCTAACAGAAATGACAGCTTTAGTACCAATAAGTTTTTATTTATTCATTGTATTTTCCCAGGGTACAGAAGGGAATGGGGAAAGGATCAGCATGTATGTAGCGAAATGATTGCAAAAGGGAAAGGAAATAACCAACACAGCAAAATCAACCATCAAATAAACATTTCCCAAGGATGGGGTCACCAAAGCCCGGGGCTCCAGTCCCTGCAGGGATGAGGGAAGGGGATCAGGGAACAGACAAGACAGGTACATGCTTCCCTACTCTCCCCCCCTCCCCATAAATTCAAGATTTCACACAACGCTTTGGTTCCTAGCAGTAAACATGGAATTACATTCGTCCGTCTCCTATTAAACAATCTTGTGGCCACTTTGACCAAGTTTCTTGCACCTGCACAAAAGTTCCTGAGTTACTTGGCTATACATTCATCTGCCCTCTCCTTGGCCTCCTGATCCCACTTTTTAACATAGCAGGCCCCCTCACTGTTTCCCTCTACCCTAAGATTCAAACTGAAAGCAACACAGCAGTGCGTGTTTGGCATAAAAGAGCGGCAAGTGGTAGTCAGAGACTACGTATAAGGGACTAAGTGTTCTGAGCTTCTAAAGGCTTTTCACGAAAATAATTTTAAAACTTGTGGAGTTATACCACAAACTTCCAAGTTTGTGTGTGTGTGTGTGTGTGTTTTGGGAGGGGGCAGCGGTGGGGAGAAAGAAGAATGAAAGAGATGAGAAGAAAATTCAGGAGATGGTAGAAATTTGAGACAGAAGACCTGATTCAAAAATATGAACTAGGGCCAGGCAAACACAAGAGAAAGGGTGTTTCAAGACCCCCATCTCAAGAAGGGTCCCCAAGCTTGTTTCAGATCCTTTTACCTGGTGCAGAACCTTTCGTCAAAGACGCTTTGGCTATTTTTCTCATACAAAAGTTTTGTAAACAATAAAACCCCAAAAGAACATGGAGAAGACCAACACATTATATTTACACAAACTAGGCCACCTAGCAATCACCAAATCAGCTACTCATAAGTTCTACAAAGCCCAGACACATACAATAACTAGAGGGGGCTGCAAGTTGGGGGAGACAAGAACCCAGATCAGACACAAATCACCCAATGCGGTCTATTGCATTTGCCCCGTTAACAGTGAGGTAGAGGTTTGTAGCGATCACAGTACGGAAACGAAACCCCCTCCCCCACCTTTTCTCCTCTGGCTGCCACAAAGTGAATCACTGATATCGCAGGGCAGGACACTAGCTCTGCACCTCACAAAGGAGACATCTGGAAGCCAAAGAGTTCAAAGCTATGGATTTCCGTCCCTGTTTCATATTCATACCTGGGCATCTCAAAGTGGATACAGAGATATCCTCTGAAAACTACCCTTATCAACTCAAACTTGATTTTTTTCTTTTTTGGCAAACACACACCCTGTTGTGCATGGTGGGCCTAGCCCAATCCAGTGAAAGATGGATCTGGGATGTAAAGAGCCCTGTGCCCTGGGGTTAGAGGTCTGGGACAGAAATCCTCCGTCACACATACAGACGTCACCTGATCTTGGCTTCTTCTCGGTGCCTTTAGCCTGGCCTGGCCTCTCCTAACCTCTGCGCCACCTTTCTTGTTCAGACCAATTTCCAATCTTGGGGAAGAGATTAAGTCATAGGGCCACCCAGGGAAAACCTAGCCCCCTGTGAAAACACTGAAGGTGAAGGGGGTTTCAAGACAACGTACAGTAGAAAAGTCAGCTCATAATTGGCCAAAAAAAAAAAAAAAAAGAGGTAGTTCAATAGTCTATCCACTTCAAATAGTTTTTCTCCCTGCTGATCAAAGAAAAAATATTCCTGCTGTGCAGACCGGAGCTGTCGCTGACTTATCCCTGAGATTGCTCGTGTACCTGAGAACACAGTGCAGGAATGAGGGCCTTAGATTAAAATACACTAAAGTACAAAACCAGAATATTTATATTATGAAAAAAATTAAAATGCACAAGATACGTCATTCGCACACAGCTAGTGCAGTTGGCATCCTGGAGAAGGTGGGACCACAGTGCAGCAATCCAAGGCAGCAAATCAATACAATCACAGTGGCCCAGAACGGAGAAGGATCTCAGGAGCACACGGAGCACCACTGCTCCCATTGCCCCTTTGGCCTTTCATCACAATCCATGGCTTAGGACAGCTCCCAACACCCTAATCCAAGAATGTTGGGACACAAGATGTAGAAAAAATACCTGCCTTAGCCCTGAGATCCCTGGAATGCAGAAGCTTGTGGGTTGGGCCCATCAATCTGGTCTCTTGTCTGATGGATCTTTTCACTCTGGCATGGAAAAGTTACAAAGCCTTCTTTCAAAGGAAAACCACTTCCGTGTCCAGAACATTTCAAAAGCTAGAGATTCTGGGCAAAGAGACTCAGATAAAGCATGCAGCGGGGGACAGCCCCCAAAGCCCTCAGGTGCATTGGACAGCATGATTGGAGGTGCTCTGCCTCACCCACTCCCCTCACCAAGAGGGAAGAGAGGGTGACGCTCTGGACCCTGGCCTGAGATATACACACACCGCAGTGCCAGCTGCCTGCCCCCTTCCCATCCTGTGCCCACTTTCTCCTCTCTGCCGATTGATGCCTTGAAACTTGCTGATCGCAAAGGATAGCCCTACACCCCCTGGCTCAATTCTGGGCCTCAGGAAGCAGGGCCGGGGAATGGATATCCTCTTCTTCCTCCCGGAAGTAGGCAGGCTTCCCCTGGGAGCTGGGCGCCTGCTGGGCCTTCAGTGGACAGGAGGCCACCATATGGCTGATGCTCTGGCAGAAGTGGCACTTCTTGGGCTGAGGCGGCAGCTTGCATTCTTTGGCATGATGGTCTAGACCGCGCAGTTGTAGCACCTATAGCAAAGAAAGATGGTGCAGAGAAGCAATCAGGAGCCTTCTGCCAGGCCAGATCACCTGCGCTGTGCTCTAGTTGCTTACTAGACCCACTTTCCTTCCTGGAAACTATTTTCCTGATTTTGAGGGAAAAAAGTCTCTTCTCTAAATATATTGTCTAGATCAGGATTTCTCAGTCTTTGCCTCCTTTCGAGGATGTTTCCTTCCTATGACCCCATCTTACAAGTTGGCCCTCTGTTCTCATGCTGTACTTACACACACACACACACACACTGCACGCACTGCACGCACGCACAAGACACACCGTCTTTTAACTTACTCAATTCTCCACTGTGGCCCCTGGTTGAGAAAATACAGGATAGATGATATTGAAGATACAGAAGTACTCAGGCTGGAGATATTATAGGGGCTAACCCTGGTTCCATCCCTAGCACTGCATGGTCCTAAGAGTACCACCAGAAGTGACCCCTCCCCCAACAGCCACTCTGAGTACTGTGGGTAGGGTTCACTCCCTCTTACCCTCCCAAAACAAAACAAGTATCAGGGCTGGGACATATGCTTGGCTTACAGAGTCCCAAGTTCAACCTTCAGCACAGAATGGTCCCCCTGCAACTTCTAGGAATACCCTAAGCACAGTTGGGATTTTACCACTAAATACCCAAAAATAAAAATAGAAGCCACAGACTCCAATTGGGAACTTCGATTTGGGGCATGAACAAAATCTTTTTTTTTTTTTTTTTTTTTTTTTTTTTTGCTTTTTTGGGTCACACCCGGCAATGCTCAGGGGCTACTCCTGGCTCTGCACTCAGGAATCACTCCTGGCGGTGCTCAGGGGACCATATGGGATGCCGGGAATTGAACCCAGGCTGGCACAAGCCGGCCGCGTGCAAAGGCAAACGCCCTACCCGCTGGGCTATCGCTCCGGCCCGGCATGAACAAAATCTTATCATAATCTTTTAAAACTATATCTGAGGGCTGGAGAGAGTTGTAAGAAGCCAACCCAGTTATATCAGAAGCATCTGGTGTGGTCGCCCAACCCCCGCCAGGATTAAGTCCTGAGCACAGCTGGATGTGGCTCATTAAAACAAAACGGGGAGGGGGTGGGGGTGCCGCGGGAACCCGGAGCCATAACTCCAGTGGCCTGTGCCAGCCCAGGTTTGATCCCCGGCATCTCATATGGTCCCCGAGCACCGCCAGGAGTAATTCCTGATGCAGAGCCAGGAGTAACCCCTGAGAGTCACCGGTGTGACCCAAAAAAAAAAAAAAAAAAAACCAGCAACAACAACAACAAAAAAAGGGGGCTGGAGCGATAGTCCAGCAGGTAGGGCATTTGCCTTGCATGTGGCCAGCCTTTGTCGGCCCAGGGCCCGGGTTCGATCCCTGGCATTCCATATGGTCCCCTGAGCACCACCAGGAGTAATTCCTGAGTGCAGAGCCAGGAGAAACCCCTGAGCATTGCTGGGTGTGACACAAAAAGCAAAAAAACAAACAAACAAACAAACAAAAAAAAACAAAGAAACCAATATTTGGAGATCCTAAGGAGACACAGGAGCAGACAAGGACCCTACCTTGCCCCCACCCCTTGTATTTTCATAGAGCTGAAATAATCGGGAAATTAGTTTCTCTAGCCCCGTCACAGCTCACATAGCAAAGTTAGAGAAATTACTAGGGTGCCGCATGGCCCCGTCACACGCTGCTGGCCCCACTGTCTCCAGTAGGGGAAACTCAGGCAGGAAGTCACCAGCCCGGTGTTGTCAAGGACCACAGCCTACATCTTTGCCTGGCAGCCAGGTCCAAGAAGTGAATGGGATGCAGGAGGAAATTGCTTCCCCTCAACTCCCAGTAACTGCGTCCCCAAGTCTTACCTATCTCCCTTAGATCTCCGCTTCTGCATGTTCTTCCCCTTGGGCCGCCTCTCACTCCCAATACAGAACACCCCACCAGGACCAGTAACTCGAATGGACTCCAGGCCCTTGGCAGACTTCTTAAAGGTGAATTCCACTGCCTCCCCCTCCTTCAGGCTCCGGAAACCCTCCATGTGCAGTTTACTCTGGAGAGAAAACATGGTAGATTTCTTCATTATTATACCCCAAACAAACAAAAACAGCACATCACCAATAGGACAGCAAGAAGAGCAGCAACATTACCATTTTCTCAATAAAGAAATAATGATGCAGGACCAAAAATGCAGTAAGTACAGCAAATAAGGCATTTGCCTTGCAAGCCGCCTCTCCCACCCAGTACCCAGTATGGTGTCCAAGTCCCACCAGGAGAGATCCCTGAGTACTTTGGGTATGGCCCCAAAGCAAAAAGACAAAAATGAACAGTGACTCAAAGATCACAGGAATGTCATGATCAAGAAACCTATAGTATATATTTACTATAAAAACAGATGCCATATTCTTTTTCCTGGAGGGCAGGGGTTTGGGGCCACACCTCACAGTTCAGAGCTTAGTCCTGACAGGCTTGGTGAAAGATAGCACCCTAAGGACCAGAGTGATAGGGTGTTTTCCTTGCACGCAGCAGCCCATGCATGCAAGGTTTGATCCCCCGCATCCCCCCTGCATATGGTTCATATAGTGCTGCATATAGTCCAGCATATAGTGCTGGACTAGCACTGCCAGGAGTAATTCCTGAGTGCAGAGTCAGGAGAAATCCCTGAGCATTGGGGCCGGAGCGATAGCCCAGCGGTAGGGCGTTTGCCTTGCACACGGCCGGTCCAAGCCGGCCCGGGTTCGATCCCGGCATCCCATATGGTCCCCGAACTGCCAGGAGTGATTCCTGAGTGCAGAGCCAGGAGTAACCCCTGAGCATTGCTGGGTGTGACAAAAAAAAAAAAAAAAAAAAAGAAAAGAAAGAAATCCCTGAGCATTGCTGGATGTGACCCAAAAAAGAAATAAAAAAGAAAGATAGCACCCTAACCACTATATTATTTCTGCAGTGTCAAAGGTGACTTTTTATTTAAAATTTTTTTTAATAAACCTCGACAAGATAATTCCAGACCAGAGAGTTAAGGTACTTGTCATGCATGCAGCTACCCCCAGAACTCCTCCCCAGTACATCAGAAGTCATCACTGAGCACAGAGCCAGGAGCAAGCCCTGAGCACAGCTGGGAATGACCCACTAGCCACGTCTCATTTAAAGAGACAATAAGATTGGAACAAGAACCAGAGATAGCACAGCCTCGCCCACAGGGTGTTGTTTAAGGAATCAGTGACATACAGTTACAAAGTTGTTCATGACTGGATTTAGTCATGTCATGCCGCAACACTATACATTTCCCACCACCAACGTCCCCAGTCTTCCCCATCTCCCCTACCTGCATTACCACTGCGTTTTTCTTTGCTTTTTGGGTCACACCCAGCAATAGTCAGGAGGTTACTCCTGGCTCTGCACTCGGGAATTACTCCTGGCGGAGCTGGAGGGTGGGGGTGGAGGAGAGGGGAACATATGGGATGCCGGGGATCAAACCCAGGTCGGTCACATGCAAAGCAAATGCCCTGCCGGTTGGACTATCGCTCTGGCCCCCATGACAGACATTTTTCTTCTCTTTCGCTTCCTGTCCTCTCTGAAGGAGGTGTTTAAATTGCTTGCTTTGCATTGGGGACTACAGTTTGAATCAGCACCACCAGGGGTCAACTGAGTCCAGAGAGCGAGAAATATCACTGGAGCATTACATTACCTGGGATGGCTAAAACCCCACACACAGGTAGGGACAGGGACGGACCGGACGGACGGACGGATGGACAGACAGACAGCAGACAGACAGGGAGGGAGGAAGAAAATAAAAAAATTAGGACAGAATTTAAATAGATAATTTACTGGGGCCGGAGCGATAGCCCAGCGGGTAGGGCGTTTGCCTTTGCACGCTGCCAGCCTGTGCCGGCCCGGGTTTGATCCCCGGCATCCCATATGGTCCCCGAGCACCGCCACGAGTGATTCCTGAGTGCAGAGCCAGAAGAAACCCTTGAGCATCGCCGGTGTGACCCAAAAAAGCAAAAAAAAAAAAAGAATTTAAATAGATAATTTACAGACAGGGAGGAAGGAAATAAAAAAAATTAGGACAGAATTTAAATAGGTAATTTCCAGAAGGAATCAGCATGATTCAGTGCTTCATTGGTTAAAAAAACAGGGACAGATCTTAGTACAGCCTTGCAAACAGCCAAAATGGGTTCCATCCTTGGTACCCCATAGGAGCCCCTGTGTAAGATCGGGAGTGTTCACTGAGGGCCGGAGCGATAGACCAGCGGGCCGGTGTTTGCCTTGCCCCCAGGCACTACTACTGAGCACCGTGCCAGGAGTAGCAAGCACCCAGCTGCAACATCATTGGAAATGCCCCAAAGTCAAAATACAAACAAAACAAAACATGCAGCCATTTTAAAAAAGTCCCATCAGGATCAGATAGTATAGCAGCTAAGGCACTTATGTTTACTGACCCGGTTTGATCCCTGACATTAGTGTACCCCAAGCCCAGACAGGAGTGATTCCCCAAACACAAAATAGCGAGTAGGAATAAACTCTGAAAACCACCAGGTGTGGCCCAAAAGCCAAATAAAAGGGGGAAACAAAGGGAAAGAAAAGGGACATCTCATTAGAGGGAGATTTGCCAAGAACATGTACAAGCAAGCCCTGGTCCCCTAAAGCACCAAGTATATATCTACTCCCCACCCCAAAAAATGAATCAGCCCAAACCCCATTCCACCTTCCCATTCCAGGTTAGCACAGCAGCGGGGCCTCAACAGGGTCCTACACAGAGCAGGCTTTCCTTAAACTGACTTCACTATGTTGAAATCTGCTAAGTGTATCAGTCACAAGGTGAGGCCTAAGGAAGCAAGAGCAACTGCTGTGCATCTAGACCCAGCCCAAGTCAACAGGAGCATCGGAAAATGCTCTATGGGGGCCGGAGCTGTAGCACAGTGAGTTTGGCGCTTTGCCTTGCACACAGCCCATCTGGTTCAATCCCCAGCATCCATACGGTCCCCTGAGCACCACCAGGAGTAATTCCGAGTGAGTCCAGGAGTAACCATTGCCGGGTGACCCATAAGGGAAAAAAAAACAAACAAACAGCAATAGCCCTGAGCCCCAATGTGTGGCCCAACACACACACACACAAAGCACACACACATCCTGCTGGGACCAGGGAGTTAACTCAAAGAGCTATGAGATTTTGGGGGTTTTGTTTTGTTTTATTGTTTTTTTTTAAGTCACACATGGCAATGCTCAGGGGTTATTCTTGGCTCTGCACTCAGGATTTACTCCCTGGCAGTGTTCGGGGACCATATGGGATGCGGGGATCAAACTGTGTATAGGGCCACTGTGCTATTGCTCTGGCCCCAACTCAGAGAGCTTCGACATACTTTGCAAGCAAAAGAACCAGGCTCGGGGCCGGAGCGATAGCACAGTGGGTAGGGCTTGCACGTGGCTGACCCGGGTTCAATCCCTGGCATCCCATATGGTCTCCCGAGCACCGCCAAGAGTAATTACTGACTGAAGAACCAGGAGTAACCCCTGAGCATTGCCGGGTGTGACCCCCCAAAAAAAGACCCAGGCTCAAACCTTGTGTTGCCCCCCACCCCATCCCACTCAGCACTTAACTGGAAGTAGCCCTAAGCACCACGGGGTATGCCCACCCCCAAATAAACCACTTTCCATGAGGCAGTACAGCTACAAGGCTTGACCAATCCTGGCTGAATCCCCAGTACCACCTAAGGGCAGAAGGTCCCTAAGCACAGCCAGTCACTGTAGTCCTCAAGTGGTTCGAAAAAAGAAGAGACATCTCATTAGAGGAAGATTTGGCAAGAACATGTACAAGCAAGGCCTGATCCCTTAAAAGCACCAGTATATCCACCTCATGAAATACTGGTTCTGCCAGTATGAGTTTACCTAAGGCCCTTGAACCTTGCAAATAATAGGACAACAGCCTCTAATGATTTTTTTTTTTGCTTTTTGGGGATCACACCCGGCAATGCTCAGGGATTTCTCCTGGCTCTGCACCCAGGAATCACTCATGGCGGTGCTCAGGGGATCATATGGGATGCCGGAGATCGAACCCAGGCCGGCATGGGCCGGCCACATGCCAGGCAAACACCCTACCCACTGGGCTATCGCCCGGCCCAAGCCTCTAATGATATTATGTGAGGACAGAAATATCAAAAAATTTCATGTACTGGAGCAGGAGCAATAGTACAGCGGGTAGGACATTTACACTGCATTACCAACCTTGGTTCAATCCCTAAGCAGAGCCAGGAATAAGCCCTGAACATTGCTGGGTATGGGGAAAAATTTTATGTACTAATATTTGTAGTTACCCTCCAAACCAAAGAAATATTCCAAAATCCAGGAATCCCTAACTTCTGTTTTCATTCTCACAGGAACAGCCAAAACCATGATAACACTCTCCACACCCCAATCTTTATGTTGGGAAAGTGATAGGGCATAAAAAGCAAATAAAAAACGCTGAAAGAGGGCCGGAGCGATAGCCCAGCGGGTAGGGCGTTTGCGCCTTGCGCGGCCGGCCTGTGCCGGCCTGGGTTCGATCCCCGGCATCCCATATGGTCCCCCGAGCACCGCCAGGAGTGGTTCCTGAGTGCAGAGCCAGGAGTAGCCCCTGAGCATTGCCGGGCGTGACCCAAAAGAAAAAAAAAAAAAGCTGAAAGAGGGGAAACGCCCTTCCCCACTGCACAGAAACTACTGAATCAAATCAGATTTGGCTCACTGCTTACTGAGGAGAGGCCAGGGGCAGGCATGGAGGGAGCCGACCAGGGGCATGGCGTCAGTTAGCTCAGCCACTCAGCTGCCTTGGGCTTGCATCCAGTAACCCAGCACACAAGGGCTTGGAGCGGAGTCTGCACCTCCTCGCTGTGCTAACCAAGAAAATGGAGTACAAACTAATTTTAAGGGCCAGAGCTTACTATCGTACAGCGAGTAGGGCATTTGCCTTGCCATGAGTAATTCCTTAATGGAGAGCCAGGAGTAACCATTGAGTAACCAGGTGTCACCCAAAAAGAAAAAAAAACTAATTTTATGGAGGTGCAGTGAGGTTTTATGCATGAAAAGTAGTTAACACATTGGCCACCACACATAAATCTCAGCAAGGAGCAATTACCAAGTCCCCAGCCTGGAGCAGGGCGTGGTGACTGGTGAGTGTCAGGAAAGCGGTTGCTTTAACTCTGGCTTTTATCACTGGATAGCTGTGGAAATGCCACAAGTTCCAATTTATGGTGCTATGGCTGGCTCTTCGTGCCCCTCGAAAAAATAATAAAAATGGGAAAGATTCGAAGTGGGCGATCTTTCCGGTCATATACTCCACCACTGGAGGTCTGCGGGTCTTTCAGATAATTGGGAAAAAAAAAAAAAGGAAAGAAATAAAGAAGCAACCAAACCCTGCAGTTCTTCCTGGCCAGAACAGGTCCAGATTTCCCCTGGTGGTCTCAGGGGAGACTGCCTGCCCTCCACCGCCCCCTCCACAAATAGTTGGAATTCCTCTCTTATCAGCTAGGTAATCAGCGTGCAGCCCTCGGCCAGCCTCAGAGGCCTGCAAGCTGAACGAAGCCAGGAATTTCTGCTACCACCCCACCCCACCCCCAGCCACACACAAAGCCAGCCGGCCCTCGCCCCTCTCCCATTCCTCCAAAAAGAAAAGGCCCTGGGGGAGGGGCAAGGATTGAGCTCCCCTGTAGAGCCCAGCCCCAGGAAACAAAGAGTGGACACTGGTTGGTTCTGGTGGTCAGATTCCTGGAGTTCCACCGGCTCCAGCTTCTGACACGGCCACCCCCTGCCCCCCACGCACACACATTCACAACACTGACCAGCTCCTTCCTCTCCATGTTGGGTTTATGGTCATGATGAGAGAAATGGATACGTAGGCACCACTTTCTTCCTCAGTTCTGCTTGCGGGGTCTGCCGAAACCACAGCCAGCTCTGGCCAGGCCCCTTGCCCTGCTGGGATGGAGGGAGGGAGGCAGGAAGCTGACCCCCTGCCCACTGGCTTCCAGGGCACCGAGGCAGGAACCTGAATTGGTGTGACTATTTAGATAAGTTAATTTGGAAGGTGAGCACATAAGCTCCGCTGGCAAGATTTTCCGCTTTGGGGGTGAGGGGTCAGGGAGCAAGAAAGAACAAGGAACAGTTAAAGCCTTGGCCAGTCCTATACTACCCACCAACTTTCCCACACTGTATGAAGGCTTAGTTGTTGACAACTGGGAGGATGTGGGGGGGGTGTGCACATGGGCACCAAAGTTTGGAGAAGAAACACAGGCCTGTGTTTCTGCTCTGCTGTGTGAATGCTCCCCTGCTGAAGAAATGTTAGACCAGGGCCGGAGCGATAGCACAGCGGGTAGGGTGTTTGCCTTGCATGCGGCCGAGCAGGGTTTGATCCCCGGCATCCCATACAGTCCCCCGAGTACTGTCAGGAGTAATCCCTGAGCATTGTCTGTCGGGTGTGATCCAAAAAAAAAAAAGCAAAAAAAAAAAAGCAAAAAGAAATGATGACCAGCCCTGTTGCACACCAGGGAAGGCCGGGCAGCCAGCAAGAAATGCGCTACTCCCTGCCCCTTTCCCCAGAAGTGGCCCCAGCAAGAGCTAGGAAGATCTGCTTTGGACTCAGGAATCCTAACAGGCATTTCCTGGCTTTTCTGAAACACCCAGGCCACTGCTCCAACTCTATGGTATGTCTGTATGTGTAGCACAC